>JAJJMF010008464.1:0-12741 GCA_022058775.1 Vitis hybrid cultivar | reverse complement strand
GAAACAGCACCAATTCACTTTGAATTGGTATCATTTTCAACTTGAGTACCCTTCCCAGTGGAACGATCCTAGAGCCACTATGCTATAGTAGCTTTTTATTTGCTACCTTAGTTCATGGTGTTATAGGTTAAAAATTTTGTTGATTACTCCCGCCATCAAGGAGCACCAGCTGGACACAATTCAGCTATGACACCAATTAGGCATGAATCAAATGGCGTCGTTGCCGGGGAAGGTGTCAAGAATCAGTGATACTATTTCAGTGTACTTGTGATTTTCATCACAAGTGTGGTAAAGTTTCTTTAGCTTTATTAATCCTCATTATTTTCGTTTTATTGACTCATAATTTAAATTTAGCTTTTAAATTCAGCTTAGTTTTATTTTGTTTTTGTAGCCTTGTTTTCTTTTGTTGTCCTGTATTTTCATTTTAGTTACAGATAGTTACTAGTTTTGTATGCCAAAGTGGATACGAGGTAGTAGAGGAAGGCTTGTTAGAAGTGATTCACCTCATACTAAGGAATTGGAATTGATAAAATAAAATAAGATAAAATAAAAACTTTCTTTTATTAAAAATAATATTTTAAAATTGTTGTTTTATTAAAACACATTTATTGACTTCTTCCTCTCATTTAAACAAAATTTATAGTTTGTTCGATGTTCAATTCTATACACACTCAATTAATACATACGAACAAATATTTATACAAACTGATAAAAATAAAACCAAATAAAAAGTGAGAAATGAAATATGTACCCAGATAAACTTACGACAAGCTCCACGTGTCATCAATTCGTACTCAGCCAACAAGATTGCAAAGTGGGTCCATGCAAAAACAAGAATAACACAAATGTAAATATCCAAAGATGTGCAAAATCCCAAACAAATATTAAACCCAAATTCCAATTTCAAATTAATTCCATAAATTTCACCGATTAAAATGAGGTCAAATTACTATAGGTCTTAACCTAGAACATCCAAATTAATAACAAAAAATACAAACATAATCAATCAAACCTAAAATTGGATAAATTAAAATAAATTCTACTAGGCCTAAATATAATATTTCATAATCTAGGTCTAATTTAATATACTCCACAATTGTCCCATGTCCAAATTAAATAATTCAAATTGGCCAAGCCCATATCAAATATTCAAATAATCCAACAAATGTCACCCACATTATGGGCCCCAAAATTTACATCAATTAACAAGCCTACATAAAAGAAATATACATGATCAAGGAAAATAATATTTCAAACTCAATCCAATAAATCCAAACAAATAATAAATTAACAACATGTCCAAGTCCAAATAAACAATATGGAAATAATATTTTGAGCTCAGTTCAATAAGCTCAAACAAATAACAAATTAACAATATGCCCAAGTCTAAATAAATAATATGAAAGTAATATTTCAAGTTCAATCTAATAAGCCCAAACCAATAACAAATTGACAATAGACCCAACTCCAAATAAATAATATGCAATTGATATAGTCCAAATATCCTAAATTAATCCCACAAACCCAAATTAACCAATTTCAAATTAATCTATCAATAATAAATTAACTCAAATTTCATATTAATTAACAAAGCTCAAACATAAGACCCACAATCAAACATAAATACACAAACCCAATTTCAACAATAATTATTATTAACATCAAATAAAAAATAGTAATAATAATAATAATAATAATAATAATAATAATAATAATAATAATACACGGGAAATAAATAATAAATAAAAAAAGAAATGGAAAAGGAAGAAATTTTGGGGACGTATGGGAATTAGGAAGGGGATGAAAAATGAAAAATAAAAAAATAAAAATAAAAAAATAAAAATGGAAGAGGAGATAGGAAGATGGGTCGGCTGAGAATTAGGGGATGAAAAAAAAAAGAAAAAGAAAAATGGGGGGTCGGCCCTTCTTAGGAAAATGGGAGGAGAAAAACTAAAAAAAATGGAGAATGGAGGGGGAAGGGGGGAAAAATAGGAGCTGGTCGTGGGGAGGAAAAGAGGAATGGAGGAAGAAATAAATAAATAAATAAATAAAATAGGTCGGCTCTTTCTATCTCCAGAAAAAGTAGCAGCAAAAAGGGGAAAAAAAATGAGGAACCTCCTCTAATGGCGGGCCGGCCAAAGGGAAGAAGAAGGAGAGTGGGAGGGGTTCGCCGTGTAGGGGGCAAGGGGAGATAGAGGGCTGAAAAAAATGGCCCGTCGGAAGCCCCTCTGTGTAGAGATGAAAAAAGATAAATAAATGAGGGATGGGGGAGAAGGATGGGGGGGCCGCGGTATGGGAGTGAGAGAAGAAAGATGAATGGAGAAGAAAATGGGGGAAAATTTTGGGGGGAAAAAAAGGTGAGGTAGCCGGCCAAAGGGAATTGGAGAGAGAAGAATGGGTGGGTGAGAGTAGGTGGAGGAAAAAAAAGGAAGAGAGAGGAGAGAGAAAAATAAAATAATAAATAAAAATATAATATAATATAATATAATAATAATAATAATAATAACAAGTAAAATTAATAAATATAAAATATAAAATAATAAAAATTAAAGGGTGAATGAGCCTAAAATAACACATGTAATCGGGATTTAAAATTGGGCTCAACATTAATATAAATATAAAATTGAGACAAATTTTAGGGTCTACAGTTTCATATTTATCAAGAGTTCGGCTTCAAAAATATAATCATCTTTATCCTTCGCTACCATGAGCCTCTTATCCAATATAGGACGTGAGAGTAAGTTAAAATTGAAAAACTGATATTCAGGGATAATTAAGCTAGTGAATTCCGTCATAATTTAATAAAAATAAATTAAAAAATTTACATAAAATAATAAAACACTATAAACAAAAATAAAAAGTCAAGAAAAAAAAAATTGTTTTATCATATGGGCTGAAAACTCTTCCTTATTTACTAGAAAGTTCCGTCTCCATCTGCTCCGCAACATATTTGAATACCAATCTCCTTATCTAGGCAAGGAGGAACGCTAACACGAAACTTCCTCCTTAATTATACACCGGCCGTCTTTTTCGCGGTGTCGGCTAGCTTGACCAGTGACCACGAGCTCTGACATTATTATGGGACACGCGTCGCATTCTCCTTAACTAACTGAAACCCTTACTCCGCACGAAAGTTGACTGCAGCCTGATTGGTAGTACCCTCTCAGCCCTCAGATCGCACGCACCCCTCACCATCTCACAATCTACTGACGCGTGTCCCTCACCTATTTTTCTAACTACCATCCTATATATAGGGACCAACCGCCAATCTCTCAACCCAAACACATCCAAATCCAATATTTGAAAAGCCTTTTTCAATTGTTTTCCCATGACTAACAAAATTCACGCCTCCCCTCGCCGGATATTCACATTTCCGGCGGTTCATCCCTGCGATGCCGTTGCTCCGGCGACGCTTCTCGCCTCTCTCGTCAATCTTGCCACCACCATTTGCGGATACAAGTCCAAATTCTTTGCTGCCAATAAGCGGAACACACGAGAATTGATTCGCCAAATAGGAATTCTTCTGGTTTTCTTGGAGGAAATCCTGGACCGGCGGCTGGATCTTCCGGCTTCGGCTGTTCTCAGCTTCTCGGAGCTCCATGTGCCGCTCCAGAAGATCGTGTACTTGTTGGAAGATTGCTCGTTCGCCGGTGCCCGGTTGTTGATGCTGATGAAATCGGAGAGGGTTTCGAATCATCTTAGGATTTTGATTAGGGCTACTGCGACCGCTCTAGATGTGCTTCCTTTGGAGTTGATCGATGTGTCTGATGAAGTTAAAGAATCGGTTGAGTTGACGATGAGGCAAGCACGGAGGGTGAGATTCGAGGTTGAAGCCGATGATGAACGGGCTTCTAAGGATGTTCTTTTGATATTGGACGGATTCGAAGATGGAGTTGTTCCTGATAGAGGTTATATCAGAAGAGTTCTTGATTACCTTGGGATTCGAAGTTGGAGTGAGTGTAACAAGGAGGTTAAGTTCTTGGATACAGAGCTTGGGTTAGAGTGGTCGAATATGGAAAAGAGGGAGGTTGCTTTTCTTAGCAGTCTAATGGGGTTTATGAGCTACTGTCGCTTTGCATTGTTCGATGTTGTGGATGGCGAAGCCGGGCAACAATTGGATAAGGGATGCAGCAGTGACGTGCTTAATTGCCTTAACCCCGATGATTTTCGATGTCCTATCACTCTTGAGTTGATGACTGATCCAGTGACGATAGAGACAGGGCATACCTACGAGCGATCTTCCATTCTGAAATGGTTCAGAGCAGGAAATCTCATCTGTCCCAAGACAGGTGAGAAGGTTGTGAGCATGGATGTAGTCCCCAATATGGCTCTCCAGAGGCTTATCCAGCAGTATTGTTCTGCTAATGGTATTCCAATTTCTGAGCCGGGTCATAGGAATCATGATATTACAAGGACGGTTCTAGCGGGTAGTTTAGCAGCTGAGGGAGCCATGAAAGTGATGGCCAATTTTCTTGCTGGCAGGCTTGCGGCTGGAACTAGTGGAGAGAGGAATAAAGCTGCTTACGAAATTCGTTTACTTGCTAAAACAAACATTTTCAATAGGTACTGCTTGGCGGAAGCAGGGACAATCCCACGTCTATTGCATCTGCTTTCTTCTGGAGATTCATCCAGTCAACATAATGCCATTGCAGCCCTCTTAAACCTTTCAAAGTATTCGAAAAGCAAAACAATCATGGCTGAGAATGGGGGCTTGGAATTGATTGTAGGTGTTCTAAGGAAGGGACTAAAGATAGAGGTTCGAGAGCTTGCAGCTGCTACACTATATTACCTTGCTTCAGTGGAGGAGTACAGGAAATTAATTGGGGAAATTCCAGAGGTTTTTCCAGCTCTGCTGGAGCTCATCAAGACCAGGACCGATCGGGGCAAGAAGAATGCATTGGTTGCTATCTTTGGGCTCCTAACTTTCCCTGACAACCATTGTAGGGTGCTTGCATCAGGAGCAGTCCCCTTACTGGTCAATCTTTTGACATCTTCTGAGAGGGAAGATCTGGTAACGGCTTCTCTAGCAGTTCTAGCAACTCTAGCAGAGAAACTAGATGGAACAATTACAATCCTAGGAACGGGAGCTTTACATCTCATCTTGCAGATTCTAAATTCGTCCCCTTCAAGGCGAGGGATAGAGTATTGTGTTTCACTGTTGTTGGCTCTGTGCATCAATGGTGGGAAAGAAGTGGTTTCTGTTTTAGTAAAAAACCCTTCTCTCATGGGATCATTATATTCCCTTCTCACTGAAGACAACTCCCGAGCAAGTAAGAAGGCCAGGTCGCTCATCAGGGTCCTCCATGAATTCTGTGAAAGACGTGCCTCTGGCTTGGTGACTCCAGCATTTCCAGAAGAAAGATATGTTGACGTATGGTAACAAAAAAAGTTCCAATTATTTTCTTAATCTTTTATTCTTTTCAAGCATCTTTCCTTGTAAATACACAGAAGTATGGAGATGCTCGCTTGTCTTTTTTCCCAGATTGATTTCATGAAATTAGCTCGTTTTTTTCAAGATCTAATTACTAAATCAGCTTCTGCTTTTTAATGAAGCTTTGTACAAAACAGTTTGTATTATAATTCTTTTTCCACATATAATGACAATAAAATTGTTTTCTGCTGCAATATATCAAAACCCAGGTAGGTTTCATTGTAAACCTAAAAATGTGTTCATACTTAGTGTTAAACGATGTATGGTGTGGAATGTGGTGCAGTAAGCTCCACTCTTCTTGAGATATCAAGAGCCTTTTCTAGTATTATAACCACTTGCTCTATGGATGGCCTACGCTTCTTTAGTCCTGTGCATGACAAAGCTAGCTCCAATATGAGTTCAAAAGCTTCCACTGAGTATTCCCCATTAAGTTTAGGATCAGCAAATTCTGATATATTTCGACCCTTCATGAGGAATTTTGCCTGAGAAGTGAAAGCATGCACAGAAGGAAGTGGGAATCAGTACCTGAAAATTAACCCCTACTACTATGGAAAATTGAAGGAAATGTGTCTCACCATTTTATCTAGAGGCATTGGTTTCTTCGAATTCAGGTTAAGAACCCTCTTCCCTGAAAGAATTTGCAGTAGTACTATGCCAAAACTGTAAATATCACCCGAAGAATTTACATGATGATTTATTTGGTACTCGGGATCAACATAACCAAAAGTTCCTCTCACTTCTGAGCTCACATAGGACTGACCCAGGTCCATAACCTTAGATAACCCAAAATCCGAGAGTTTAGCGTGAAAGTTAGCGCTGATGAGAATATTTGTTGGCTGCCAGAAAAATGATTATGTAAACAGGGAGAAAAAGGGAAAAGAGAACTAAGATCTTAGTAGGAGATGGGGAAAACAGAAAATGCCAAAGCAGTGAAGTATACCTTGATGTCACGATGAACAATGCAGCCTTCTGGATAAGTGTGGAGAAACCAGAGACCTCTAGCACAATCAATTGCAATCTCCAGTCTTAGGATCCAGGAAAGAACTTTGTCTTTACCTATTGTTGGACATATTTGTTATTGGTTTCCCTCATGCAATGCCTTGGTAAAGAAAAAATCTTAAACACTGAGATAGAAATATACCATATAGCCATTCTGAGAGATTCCCATTGTGGCATAGTTCATAAACCAGGAAACATTCTTCTTCTTTCTCACAATAGCCTAGCAAAGTTACAAGGTTTGGATGTCTGACATGTGATAAGCTTGTAACTTCCCTGATGAATGTTTCCACACACTCATTGTCGATTATGTGCTTAACTGCAATATGCTGACCATTTGATAGCATGCCTCTGTACACTTTTCCTGGTATTCAATAGGATGACATCAAAATCCAATCCCATGAAAAAAGGAGGGTTCTTTTTTCTTGTTCTTTTACTTTGGTTGCCATGGTGCTATTTTCATTCCATGAATATGCCAACATATCTTCAGAAAATTTCAACCAGTACCAATTCAAGTCAAAAGGTGCAAGAGGTTAACACCTCCAGGCTTAGCCTAATGGCTTGCACCTCATGGTCTACCTCATATTCCTACTGAGGACCATGGCACAAAGGTAATTTTTTTTTCTCTTCATGCTTGTTTCTCATTTTTTTTATCCATCATATCTATTGTTCAGACTTAATTTCCCTTTAAGGATTTACCTCTAGTACAGATTTGAGGTTAGTAGCTTGTGATGCCAATTTCTATTTACCTTTTTGTATCCTGCAGTTGGAACTGGAAGGCACAATACTAACTACAGGACTATCATGCATTAGTTTTGCTATATTGCTTTTTGTTTTATGTTGACTGAATCTGAAAATATAGCATGTGAGTGCCAATGCCATATTCTGCAGCAGTTTTCTGAAGGTTCTTTATTTCTCCATTATCTTTCTTGTTAGTCATCACTATTCTTAGATACCTGTTAATAGATAGATCCTCACCAGCTATGCCTTGACCAATGAAGTTTGATGCACTAAGATTGTTGGTGGCGGAATAAATTTCCTTAATTGATATGTTAAGACATCTAAACTCCTCGGATTCTGAATCATCTGATGCTGTCAAATAAAACAAGGAAATTATTCACAAACTCAAATATGGTCTGTTTATGGTTTTTAAGTGTAGAAAGTAAATACCATCTTTTCCTTTTGGGTAGTCATCTTTAAGCCTTCTACTGCATAAGATCCATGATGCAATCAGTACTATTACTGCAATTCCCACTAGACCTCCGATGACAAAATACAGACCTGTGATACTCGTCGAAAGTTATCCAAAGGTAAACAAAAATCAAGAATTCAATTGGAGACGAGATGTTGTTGATTGGAGAGAGGAGGGAGGGTTCACCTGTTCTTATCTTAAGTTTTTTTTCAACCGACCCTTCTTGTCCACCTGCAGAAAGATAGCTTGATTAGTTGTAGGATCAAGAACTATGTTTGTAGGTGAAGGTATGGATATGATCAATTAGTAAACTAAGAAAAGGATATAGGATCCAAAAGTGTTTATAATCTTCAAAATACTTTACCAATTGCCATGGGGGTGCTCTGCTTTCGGAGGCATCTACAAACTTCCTGCACCCATTTCTTCTCACCAATCCTTTTGCCTATCAATGATACCAAAACTGAAAACCTGCAAACATCAGCTCTTTCATCTCCTGATCCACCTATCTCGTCCCATGATCTTAAACATGCATTGCAATCCTGATGATCCGGTTTGCCCTCTGAGCCCAAAGATTGGCAATCTTCACCTAATTTCCTTAATCTTTTTCCTAGCTTATCATCAACATCCTTTACTGTATAGTCAGAGCAGTCACTGGCTCCAGTGACCAGCCTCTCGATGCCACAACTCAAACCATCTTCACCAATACTTTTCATTGAATCTAAGCAATTTTTCTGCTCTGTGGAATTGGAGAATATTTGTCCGGTCTTGTTAGCTTGCCTCCCCAATGCATACAAGTAACCTTCAAAAGCTACCGCACAACCTTCATGGTAAAGAAATCCACCCCAATTGCCTGCTTCAGAATATGAGTCGTTTCCGGGTGAAGAAAGTTGGATATCAAGGCTGCAATCAGTGACTAAAAGTTCTGACAACACTGAACTGATGATGGTTGTCAAGATGATGAAGATTATTGAAGTTGGTGGTTTTTGATGCTTCACTGGGTTAAAGCTAGGGAAATTCAACATGGATTTAGCCATCAAGGGTTTGATTGGAGAGTGAACGGAAAGTGAGTTAGTGTTGTCTTCCCTTCTGTGGCATGAGATGATGGCTTATGTGAGGTGAATCAAATTCTTGAAGATGTTTCTAACAGGGAAGAAGTGGTAGAAGGATTTATTTGGGAGTTCTTAAAGTGAAACTAGTTGTAATCTATAAAGGTCTTAAAAAATTTGTAGGAGATTGAAGAAAGATCGTTGAAAGGTGAGTATCGGTTACATATTTGATTATATATTAGGGAGAATAATTGCAAGAGGACAGAGAAAGAGTATGGGACATGGTTTAGGCAAATGTCTGTAAGATGGCAGCTATGCAGCCTCATTTATTTTTTCATGGACGTCCAATAATGTTATTTTATCCCATGCATTGGAATGATTCTGCAGACTGATTTGGAAGTCTTTGGCATCATCATCAATTTAAAATACTGACCAATTTCAAAAGAAAAAGCAATTGCCGGACGGTTCAAAACTCCAAAGCAATGAGCATGGTGAAGCATTCTTTCTTCTTCTTGTTCTTATGCTATTGGAGAGGTAAAGACAAGCAGATGAGACAAAGGGAATCGTTGTTTTCATGGTTCATTTTTATTAACATCTTTGTACTTTTTAGGCACATACTAGTATACATAAAACATTGGATTTTCTGTCCATGTATCTTGGTTTTGCTTGGAGCTGGGTGAAAACTTTCGACCCATATCGACCCACTTCATTTTGGACCAAGTTTGGCTCCCAAGGGATGGCAATTGGATTGGGTAGTGTCATATTGGGTTGGGCCTATTGGTGTCATGTCAAGATGAACTATTATGATTCAGTCATGCGTTGTTTAATAATCATATCAATTTCTTTAATATGGATTGGGTGTAGTGGAATGTTTGTAGGCTCCCACAAATAATCGAAGAAACGGCAACTGAAATATAACTACAATTTAAATATTATAAAGCATATGAAAAGCACTCAAATATGTAAGCACCATACTAAAATAAGCACTAAGGCAGAAGCCAAAAGAATTGAAGCTCATGAGAGAAGGCAAATCCTTAAATTAGGCATCAAGCCCACTATAGCAAAGCCGCATCACACAACATAGGCCCAAGCATGCAAAGATGAAAGATCCCATCTCAACAGTATAAAAATGCCCAAAACCTTAACCATCCAAAAAAGAAGCTCAAAGCCTAAAGCTACTTACCACGTCACCAAATGGAGCCATGTCTAACATAAGCATCATCCATTTAACTCTTTTAATAAATGAATTAAGAGATCATTTGATGATAATTTTACGAAACACTTCTAATTTTTTTAATGCTTAAAAATTTTCATCTTTGAAATATTAGAAAAATTAAAAACACTTTTTAAAATCATTATCGAACACACTTTATTGACAATAATTTTAAAAAACGTTTCTAATATTTTTAATATTTGAAAATTTTTATCATTCAAGTATTAAAATGGTTAAAAACATTTTTTTGTATTACTACCAAATGCACTCTAAGAGTGTGTTTGATAGTGATTCTATAGAACGTGTCTAACATTTCAAATATTTGAATGATAAAAAATTTTAAATACTAAAAATATTATATACATTTCTTCAAATCACTATCAAATAGGATTTAAGTTGATTTGTGATAGAATTGGCAAAGATGAACTATTAGCATGATTGTAATTTATTAAATCTGTTAACAAGATTCTAACTTGTTTAAATTATAAACACGAAATTTAGATTTTTTAATCTTAATTAATTTAATGATATAATTTTAGTTCTAATATATTTATAATATAAAAATAAATAAAAGTTTAATTTTACATTTGTTTAATGTTTTAATTATAAAATATTTTTAATCTTTATAATAAAATATATAAAATTCTACCCACTTACTAATCTTTTTAACTATATGATACTAATAATTTTAAAAACATTTTCAATTTTTATAATTTTTTATTATATAAAATTTTTATAAAAAAAAAAATGAGTTACTATTAGATAAATGGGTAAGTTTTTACACTATTAATTTCGAATTAACATTATCATATCATATCAAAATTGTCACTCCTATTCTACCCTTTATCCTTCACCATGAATCCATACTCACAAGGGGAACTTACCCTCTATAGTTTATAGAGGGTATTCATGGTCACGTTACTTCAATTCCATTAGGTCATCCTGCTAGTGTCGATTTGAAATTTTGGTAAGGCAGTGAAGGTGATGGAAGTGGCATCTTTTGTGATTGGTGCAAAAATGACAATCTATGATTGGTTGAGCGAGTGATGGTCAATTTATGGATCTTTCCCTTCAATGGTAGTGGAGGCTTTAACTTGGTGGTTGTGGCACCTACAACTATGGCCATAACCATTCTTCTCCATGTTAGTCTTACTCTTTCAATTCTCCTCCTCAACACTATTATTATGATTTTTACATGACTATTATTTGTTTCGAATTTGATTGATGTATATAGTGAAATATCTAAGTTTCGACATGATACGAATTGTCCATCCTTATCCAGGCTAATAAATTTTACAATTACAAGTTATATACCCTATCACGATTTAACTAGACAATACTTGAACAATGTGTCGTTGGAGTACCCAATTCTAATACAAAATTGTAGGGGAATGTTTGTGTGCTACAACAAATAGTTGCAAAAAATAACAACTCATAAGAATATTATAATTGCAATTACAAAAAATTACTCATAAAAGGAACTCCAAAAAAACCACAATTTAAACATTACAAGCAATAGAAAATGACTCGAATATTTAAGCATCATACCAAAAATAAGCACTCAAACACAAGCCAAGAAGAATTGAAGCTTTTGAGAAAAGCATGTCTTTGTCGTAAGAATTAAGCCCCAATGTAGCAAAATCCCATCACACGAGATAGGCCCAAGCATGCAAACTATCTTAAAAATACAAAAAGGCCCAAAACGCAAAAGTTCACACCTATTTAATACACACCCAAATGAAGCTTAGCTGCTTAAACCTAAGCCTACACGAAAAATAATACCTATTAACACAAGATGACTAGTGTGACTTGCTTAATAAACAAGTTGAATTGGGTGATGTGTGAGGTTGAGTCATGCTAAATGAACATGATTAATTCATTCACTTGTAAATTACATGCATATGGGAAAGCAAAAGCTTAGTACAAAAAAGGAAAATTGAAGAGAAAATTGCGAACGAATACAATAGAAACATAATCATCATAGTATTAAAACTATACATCATCATATGTGCGTATGTATGTATGTATGTATGTATATATATATATATATGAATATATGAGAAAAGTTATGAGTGAATACAATAGAAACATAAACATCATAACTTTAAAACTATACATTATCACATGTGCGTATGTATGTATGTATATAAGAATAATTAACAAAGTAGATCGATATTGTGGGGATAAAGCCACCACACCCCCAACAAGAACTAGGGTGATAGCGAAGGGATCAGGTCAAAAAAATTCTCATAAATTATAGTTTCATCGTATATGTCGTACTGCAAGCTTTTCAAGTCGAAACAAATAATGTTCAAGTGATCAAACCCTAATAGTTTAAAATGATTTACTTATAATTAAAGTAATTTATTGATAAGTCTTAATTGAAAAAAAAAATTGTATCTATGCAAATAAATAAATCATATGTGGATAAATTTATAACAATTTTAAAACTTTTTATCAAACCAACAATTGCGAAGTATATAAAATAATTTTTTTATGAAAATAAATTATAAAAAAAATTATAATATTTATATATTATATTTATGTTTAAAAATATTTAATTTTTTTAAAGTTAAAATAATAAATGAGTAGTTATGTGAATTTCCTATATTTTTCCGGTCCTGCCATTTAACTTTTTTTTTTCTTTACCTTTAACCTGTTTTTTTCCTGCTGAGAATGAAAATTAAGACGAGCTCATGACAACTCGCCACATTGTCATCTTGTAGTGGTATTGTAATTATGGGGCTCAGGTGCCCATGAACTGTTTACGATGATTCAATTTTTATTTTTATTTTATTATTTATTTTATTATTATTTTTTACCCTTGGTACCGTTATATTCCACGTCTCGAGATACAGGTAAA
>JAJJMF010008461.1:0-14451 GCA_022058775.1 Vitis hybrid cultivar | reverse complement strand
ACGAGATTATATCCCAATTGAGTGCACCTGGAACTCCATAATAAAATGGAGTAGCAGAAAGAAGAAGTTAAACATTGATGGACATGTTAAGATCTATGATGAGTTTTTTTATCACTTCATGTATCCTTTTGGGATACGCCTTGGAAATTGCGATGTACATTCTCAACCTAATGTCTTCCAAGTTGGTACCTTTAATTCCTAAAGAGATGTGGAAAGGTTTCAAACTCAGTTTGCAACACATTCACATTTGGGGTTGTCCTACACATGTGTTGAAACCAAAGGTAGACAAGTTAGAAGCAAGGTTTGAGGTATGTTAGTTTGTAAGCTATTCAAAAGGAATGAGAGAACATTACTTTTATAGTCAGGTCGACCATAAGGTATTTGTTAGTACAAATGTCAGATTCTGGAAGAGGATTACATGATGAGTAATAGGGTAAGACCTGATATAAATTGGAAAGCACTTGAAGACACTCCCACATTAGCATAAGGGACTATGGGTCCAAAGGCTCCTATGCCTACCATTCTAGTCAGTTCTAATATACCAGTGCCTTGTCGTAGTGGGAGGGTTTTTATGCAACCAGATAGGTTCATGTATTTGGGAGAGTCTTTCAAGGCAATTCTAGAGGAGCATGAGACTGATCCCACACATTACAATGAATCAATGAGCAGTGATGATTATATTATTTGGAAAGGAACTATGGAGGCAGAGTTAAAAATCTATGTATTCTAACAGATTCTAGGATCTTGGTAGAAACACCTGAATGGATAAAACACATAGGGTGTAAGCGGGTCTACAAAACAAAAATAGGGGTAGATGGAAATGTTGAGATGTATAAGGCTAGGTTGGTAGCAAAAGGTTATAATAAGAAACTTGGTTTCAACTATGAGGAGACTTTCACACCAATAGCCATGCTCAAGTCCATTAGAATACTCTTGTCCATTATGGTGCATCTCAATTATGAGATATAGCAAATGGATGCCAAGATAGCGTTCTTGAACAGTGATCTTGAAGAAAACATCTATATGATGCAACCAAACGGATTCATAGCAAAGGATCAAGAGCACCTTGTGTGCAAGTTACATAAATCCATTTATGGATTAAAGCAAACATCTCACTCATGGAATAGACGTTTTGATAAGGCTATCATGACTCTTCATTTTGATCAAAATAAGGATGAGCTTTATGTGTATAAGAAGACGTAAGGAAGCATGGTGGTGTTTTTGGTCTTCTACGTTGATGAAATTCTACTCATTAGGAATTATGTAGGGTTATTATCATCAGTAAAGATCTAGTTATCTACTCAGTTTTAGATGAAAGATCTAGGTAAGGTGCAATATATTCTTAGGATAAAGATCCTTCACGATTGTAAGAATGGAAAGATTACGTTGTCTTAAGCCACCTACATTGACAAACTTTTGGTCAAGTATGTGATATAGGACTTTAAGAAGTGTTTGCTACCCTTTAGGCATGGAATACCTATTTCTTAGGATCAATGTCCTAAGAGGACTAAGGAGAAAGATTGCATGAAGCTTTTATGATGGGTAGCCTTATGTATACGATATTATGTACTAGACCAAATATTTGCTTTATTGCAGGGATGGTGAGTAGATATCAGTCCAATCCGGGTATGAAGCATTGGACGACGATCAAGCATATACTCAAGTATCTTTGGAGAATGAGGGATTATATACTAGTGTGGCATTGTGATGATTTGTTATTCCTTAGTTATATGAACTTGAACTTTTTGTCTGATAGAGACTCTCATAAGTCTACTTCTAATTTTGTGTTTACTTTAGGTGGTGGAGTTGTTAGTTGGAGAAGTCTAAAGTAATCTTGTATTGTTGAATCCACTATGGAAGCCAAGTATGTTGTTGCTTCTAAAGCAGCAAAATAATTTGTTTGGCTTTAGAAGTTCCTATTGGGACTTAAGGTAATGCCCTTAGTTGTATCACCCCTGGTACTATTTTGTGACTACAGTGGGGCGGTGGCACAATTTAAAGAACCAAGAAACCAATAAAAGAGTAAGCACATTGAGAAGAAGTAGCAATTAATACGTGAGATAGTACTGTGAGGAGATGTAGTAGTAGAGAAGATCGCTTCTTGATTCGTTCCCAATTGGTGTCTCAACTGATTCATGTCCTCTCAATGGTCCCTGACAGTGGTGCCATTTGATACGTGTCCAGTTGGTGTCCCTTGATTGTGGTCCTCAGAAGGGAGTAATCAACAAAATTTATAACCTATTACACCATATACTAGGATAGCCTTAGCTAGCATAGCATAGTGGCTCTAGGGTCGTTCACTGGGATGGGTTTTCACTTCACAATTGATATTAATTCAAGAGCTGAATTGGTGCCTTTTCATTTCAAGGTTAGCTTTAAAAGAAAACATAAAGATGTTTGAATGAAAAAGGTTTGGTTTTAAACTAACCAAAAATAGTAACTGATTTTACTTACAAAGAAAAGTGCTTTTTGGAGTTTCAGATCACTAGGCTCATATTCCTCATACAAAAAGGAGAGTTCCAGTCACTTGTTTCTTTTCCTTGCATTAGAGAATTAACATATAGTTAATTCTCTAACCGGTGTGGTACAGATGCTTCCCCTTAATGGGTTCAAACACTAATTCCCTCTCACTGATGCAACTTGCAATGGCTCGTGCCTCTCACCTAGTATTTGCCATTCAAGGTGATCTTTAACCTTGGATTATCCATCAAAAGCTCGCAAGAGATAACTAATGGATGTCTCCTTGGAGTCCAAAAGCTTACCAAGTGTTGGCTATTCTAGAAAATCCTACCTTCAAACCACCCCCAAGGGCTCGCAAGAGGTAAACTAGTACATCTCAATGGACGGAGGCCACTTGCCTTACCAAGTGTTGGCCCAGGTGAATTGAAGGCGTTTTAAGTTAACTAAAAAGATAAAAACCATTAACGGGTTACACTTTCTCTTCATTAAAAACTAAAACAACAAAACTTCCAATTTATGCATGAGGAAACTTACCCGGCTTTCTTCACTCCAAGAGACGAAGAGCCTAGCCTCTCACCCTCTGAGGAAAAATCCTTAGAGTTTGATTAGCTAGAAAGAAAAATAACAAGAAAACAAAAATATATATATATATATATATATATATGAAGGAAAAACAGAGCAAGTGCTCTGTAAAATGTATATCTTCCTCCCGTCGGATTACATGATGATATGAGAACAAGCTCCCGACTCCCCTGATTGATGAAAATTACAAACTATATATAAGAGGTTATTCACCCCTTTGTTCTTGCTTAAAGACTAAAGAATCCTATGATAAGTGGGTTACAAGGAGAGTTTGGGGATTTAGACATCAAATATCTAAAGCAAAAAATCTCAAAATGTCGGTCGCACATATCGGGAAGTTTCAGGAGAACACCGCAGCACTGTGCAAAAAGGCTGTGAAATTTTCGCAGCAAAAGGACAACATTTTCGCAGCCGTGCAACATTCTGCCTTCAACTTGGAGTGATCGGCTTCCAATGGCTATAACTCCCTTATTTCAACGCCGAATCGCGCACCGTTTGAAGCATTGGATTGTTGACTTCCTAATCTTCGAAAAAAAAACTCTCCAGGTAAGCGCTATCAGAGGATCCGGACATGTCTGACTGGGGAAGTTGAAACGCCCTCCTCTCCCATCCGGCGTCAGGCGCCGGATGTGAGATATCCGGAGAAGGTGGAACGTCGGCCGGACAGAATTCTTTCCCAAGTGGAATGAGCTATGCCGCGCGTCGCAAGGGGGACCGTCTGCGTGTGCAAGGGAGAGAGAGCCATGTGGCATTTTTTAGGGAGGATCCCACACTCCTTGCATTCTGGTTTTGCTTATGGTAAAGGACTTCAAAGCTTCGGTTCTTCATGCTTCTAAGCTTTCCATTGCTTTTCCATGGATTCCAAAGAACTCTCCTCAATCTCGGATTGCTTTGGTGATCAAAAGCTATCAAAACACCAAAACTTAACACAATTTGATTAGAATTGATTGCAAGGGTCCTTAACATGTTAATTGGGTTAAAAAGTGATAACTACTACTCAAAAGTGTTTTAAAGAGTTAATTACAAGCTATCAAATAGCACTTTTTGAGTAGTAATCACTTCTACAAAGAACCTAGTGGATCCTTTTATAAAGACTTTGTCTACTAGAGTCTTTGATCATCATAAGGATAGCTTAGGTGTCAAATCTGTTCCCAACATGCTTTGGGGTTAGTGGGAGTTTGTTGGGAATGAACCATAGAAGCCATGACATGATGTAATAGATTGGGATTTGTTTATAAATTTATTTATTTATGTTTCTTGGTTTCCCTTAAATATCCCATTTGTATTAATTCATTATTTGAGCATCCATGTTCCACATCACTTACATTGTACATGACTTGGGTGCATTAGGAGTTGCACAAAAGATTCAATTCATAGGTTCCTTGTAGAGTGATGACTTATCTATAATCGGTTCATGGATTTAGGCTATTCTTCTAAGACTATAGTGCATTACCTCCTAATTAGAGGGATGACTTATCTTGGTTGTCAAATAGTTTTCCCATGGTGAGTGTACTAGTGCAATTGATGCACATTAGACAGGACCTACGGTGAATCATGACACAATACTATCAATTGTCATGATTCATCAAACTACTATACTACATGGACTCTCAAACTTGAGACGATATTGAGTTTGTGTCAAAGTTAATAAGAGACTTTGACTTATGGGTGAGACCCTAAAGTGGTCATATATCCCTATAAATTGGGTCCCTGTTAATAAAGGCTGATGATAATATGTATTCTCAATAGAGGCACCTTGATATCTCATGGATTGAGACAGTGTGTCCCATTTGGTGATCCAAAAAACATATGATCTAGAATACTATGACCATAACATTCCCTTTAGTGGAAATTTGACATATGCTCCTTAAAACTAGAGAATGTCAATTAATCACATAATAAGTGGGATCTGTAATTCAATTATTGAAGAAGTAATCTTGATGGGTGATAGCACTACCTTATTAGATTACGAACACTAGTTTGTGGAGTGTCTAAATGCAGTGAATAGTAAGTCACAAATCCCAAGCTTTGTCTCGTTGTTATTTACTTAGGATACTGGAGTGCAATTGATTCTCTTTAGTGGAATGTTGAATCAACTTCAAAATTGGATTATGAGGGAGCCAATACTCTTATGGGTCTCAATCGTCCCCGTTCTTAGCTCATATGCCATGATGGCATGGTTTATGAGAGTTGAATTGACTCTTAGTTCACTTTTGTGCATAAGGGCATTTTAGTAATTATGCAAGATTACACAAGGAATAGTGAACAAGTTCTCTAGATTAGGCTAATTGGTTAATTAAACAGCCTTATGTGGTTAATTAATCAATTATGAACCATGTTGGGCTAGATTAAGTGACTCAAGCCCTGGTGAGCTCAAGTCACTTAAGCCTAGTAGGGAAACCCTATAAATACCCCCGTAGGGGCTAAGGTTTCCATAACCTTGAGAGAGACTTTGTCCCCACCTCTAGAGAAAGAGAGAGATAGTGAGAATCGAGTGATCCTTTTTTCCAAAGCCCACACTATGGTGTGATAAGATCATGGTTTGAGTCATCGAGTGGAAAATCTTAGGTGTATGAGACTTCCAGATTCATTGTTCATCATCTTCACCAAGCGGAATTGATTTTGGAACATCCAAATCAAAGGTAAAGTTCTCTAATGGCTTTCCTCTTGATCCTAGAATTGTAAAAATATGTTTTTTGCTTCCGTTACATAGGATCTAGAAGCCTAGGGTAGTTTTGCATGCACCTATGCAATCCAAGATAAGAGAATGGAGAAATTCAGAGTTCCTAATAAAAGTAAGGTAAGCTATTTAGAGGAGCCCCAATTTTTTATTATTCCATACTTGACTAATAGGATTAATAAAAATTCAAATTTTATTTTGCTCTAATACAAATTGAAAAACCAAAATCCAATAGGGTAGCACCCAAAGAAAGGGGTGAATGGGTGTAATTAAAAATTTTAAATAAATATTTATATATTATACTCAATTATGGAGATAAAAAAAACCACGCGGTCTACTGCTAATCTAATTTTTCTATATGAGATTAAGTTACACAAATTTACCTGGTCACTTTACCCTAAAGACTTACTTTCTAGTACCTACAACTTGATCCACGTTCACGACTCAGCAACCTCTAATTGCTCTAGTGAATACGCTTCAGCCTGGTTGAAGGGATAAAGGTCTTCAACCTAAGATTCAGTGCTTAAATCATTCGAATAAGAGATAAAGAATGGTTTGACTTGCTAAGTTTTCTCCTTAATGAAATCATCTCCAAAATATTAAGATCTCTTACCCTATAAGGGCTATAACGAGGTATTTATAGGCAAATATGTTGAAAAGGTTCAATATCATAAGGTTTCCAAATAAGATTTGCATGAAATTCTCAAAAATATATTAACAGAAAAGTAATGAGCGCTCAAGTACACTCAACCACCACTTAAGCGCCTCGGGCACTTGAGCGGTGTTAGGCGCTTGAGTGATACTAAGTGCTTAAGTGGTCTACTGCTCGCTTGAACATCCCCTGTTTTTATAAAATACCAATTTTCATTTAAAAAATGTATTGTTCCTCTTTATTCTCTTTAAAGCCTAACTTGCCATGAGCCAAACTTTCTTAGACGTGCCTATGACTTCTTAGTTGAATGAACAATAACTCTTAACCTTCAATGGAGAGTAAGTCACTATTTAAAAAGACTTCTACGACCAAACATGAATTAGAACAAAACTACCAACATACAATCAAAACTCAATGTCCTAATATTAAATATTTTAAGAAATATTTATTCATATTTTATTTTTAGTTATTTAAATTAAGATTTCATTATCTTTAACAAATAATTAATTCTTTTAATTTAAAAGCAAATAAACAAATTATAGCTAATCGCTGAGGAAAACAACTCGAAATAACACAAAGTTGTGGTAACTCTATCTTTAGTTTTTCTTGGTTAGAGTTATCACATACTTAAGCTTTAGTATTTTATTTACAACAGAGATTTGTGGTCAAATACCAATTGTTGGGAACCCTAAATTTCACCATACCCAAGCCCCTAGATCAATAGGATGAATACAATCCTATACTAGGCTTTCTAGATCTAAGCACAATGGAAACATTGTATGAAAAAACAAAATAGATATGAATGATCTAGAGATGGGGACTCAAACCTGTGATTTAGATGTTCCCAAATCAAATCCATCTAAAGAAGGTGTCACAGGCATCGTAGAACTTGTCTATCCAATGATCTTTCTCTTGATCTTTCCTTCACCAATCTTTGCACAAGAGAATGGTGGGCTTTAATTTCTTTCTCTAGAGAGTGGTTAGGGTTCCTCTCTCTGAAAGTTCAGAAAAACTGAATAAAAAGACTGAGGTCCTAACATTAAGAGAGTTTATATAGGCTTCCATGTGGGCTTAAGTGACTTGAGTATAAAATAAATTTGGGTTACCTAATCCAGCCCACTTAGGTCTTAATTAATTAATTAGCTCTAATGGGTTATAATTAATTAATTTTCCTACTCCAAAAAGGTAATTAATAAGATCTAGTATAATCTTATATTTTTACCAAAATGCCGTTATGCACACTTATGAATTACATACCTAAAATACCCTCAAAATGTGACACCATGAAATAAGAGCTCGAGTAAGGACCATTAGGACCCATAGAAAATACTAGCTCCTTTAGAATCTTATTTTGAAGTTGAATCAATACTCAACTAAAGATAGTCGACTACACTCTAGAATCCTATGAAATTGCAACAAGCAAAACTTGGGTTTGTGACCTATGATTCATTGCATACACACTCCTTATGAACTAATGTCCATAATCTAATAAGGCAGTGATATCAACCCATTAAGATTACCTATCCAATCCTTGAGTTACAAATCTTTCATTATGTGATCAATTGACATACTCTAGCTCTAAGGAGTATGTGTCAAATTCCACTAAAAGAATTACTACGGTCATAGATTTCATGATCACATGTCCTTTAGATTACCTAAAATGACACTGTCTCAATCTCATAAGATATCATGGTATGTCTATTGTGAATACCTATTGCCTCAAATCTCAATTAACAGTAGCCCAATCCATAGGAATATTTGACCATCTTAGGGTTTCACCCATAGGTCAAAGTCGTCTATTGATTTCAGCATAAGCTAAATATCCTCACAAGGTTGAGAGTTCATACGACATAATTGCTTAATGAATTATAACTATTTGATAGCCTTATATCATCATTCACAATAAGTCTTATGCAATATGTGACCATATGCACTAATGCACTAACCATGGGAACCTCATCCTGAAGGCCAAGACAAGTCATCCCTCTAATTATGAGGTAGTGCACTACAATTTCTATTAAATTACACAAATATATGAATCGACTATGAACAACTTATCATCTTGTAAGGAACCCATGACTAGTATCCTTCATGTAACTGATAATGCACCAAAGTCGTGTACAATAAAAGTGATATGGGTTAAATGATCAAATGAATGTCAATGCATAAAAGAGATAACAAGGGAATAGTAATATATAACTTTGTTACATCATATCTTGCTTGTTAAGACTCAATCCCAACAAGAACCCTAGCCGTCGGCCTCCAAATTCCACTATTTATGTGTCAAGCTTTAAGAAAGAGTCATCGAGTGGAAGATTAGTGGTTTGTAACATCACCAGTGACTATCACAGTATTTGACAACATTTTTTACCATAAGGAATCTTTCTAGGAACATTTATATCTTGGTAAGCACTCTTAACCCATAATTGTAGAGAACCCTGGATTACTTCATTCCCTAACCGTAAATCTTGTGGGGTGCATGCAATGTCATCCTAAGCTCTCTAGATCTAGCATAGTGGAATAATATGGTAATAAAAACCATAACATTTATAGATCTAGAGGTTAAAGTTGCATACTTGAGATCTAGATGTTCCCAAAATGATTCCTTGTGGTGAATAGTGTAACCGAATGTTGTGATAATTATTAAAGATCTCACAAACCATTGATCTTCCTCCTCAAGTCTAGACACTAAGATGGTGGAAATCTCTAAGGTAGAGACTAGGGTTCTCTCTCTAAACTCAAAGAAGAGAGTTGCAAAAGTCTGAAGCCTTAACCCTTAAGGGGTTTTAATAAGCTTCTCAAGGGCTTAAGTTACTTGAGTCACCTCGAGATTAGGCCACTTAATCTAACCTAAAAGGGGTCTTAATTGATTAATTAACCTAACCGAGCTCTAATTAATCAATTATCTTAGTTCAAATATACCATTCACTAATTTTTGTGTAACCTTATATATTTACCAAAACACCTTCATGCACATAAGTGAACTAAGTATCAATTCAACCCTCATAAACAGTGTCATCAAGGTATATGAGCTCAAATGAAGACCATTGGGACTCATAAGATAATACAGGCTCTCTCAACATCCAATTTTAAAGTTGGCTTAACATCCTACTAGAGACAATCAACTACATTGTAGTACCTTATGTATATTATAATGAGAAAATAAAGGCCTATTTGGATATTGTTTTCAAAAATAGTTTTATATTCTCTTCAACAACAAAAAAAAAAAAAACACAGTTGGCAACCAATTTTTTTTTTTTTTTCTGTTTTCTATCTATAAGAACAAAAAATAGGGCATTTTCAAATAACATATTTTAATTGTTTTTATTGTTTTCGCTTGTTTTTTTAAGGTTGTTTTAAAAATAATTATACAAACATATAGAATGATTAAAAATAAAGTACTAAATATAAAAATTATTTTTAAAACATATTTTAAAATATTAAAAATATTAAAAATAGGTTAAAAAATTTTAGGTTCTCAAATAGACTTTTATTCTACAAAACATCATAGAACAATTTTCAAGAACAGTTCTCAAAAACTATTTTTCAAAATTGCTTCTAAAAACAATTATAAAAAAAATCCTAAGTGTTTGAGTTTCTAACCTACAATCCATTGTATATAGTCTTCCCATGAATTGGTGCTCATAATCTAACCTACTAGCCTCTCAAGATTACCTAACATCCTTGAGTTATAGATCCCCCTATTATATAATTAAATGATAAACTCTAGCTCATAAAGAGTATATGTGAAATTCCACTAAAGGAATTACCACATCATCGTAGATTTTATGATCACTCATCCTTAAGGTTACCCAATGGGACACACTATCTCAAAGTCCATGAGATATCATGGTGCGTCTATTAAGAATACCTATTTCTACCAGCTTCCATCAACAATAACCCAATTTATAAGGAGTATTTTATCACTTTAAAATATCACCTATAGGTCAAATCCACCATAAACTTAGGTACAAGCTCAATATTCTCTCAAGATTGAGAGACAATAATAGTATAACAACTTAGTGAAGTCATGACTACCCAATAGTCTTACATCATGACTCAGCATAGGTTTTGTCCAATGTGTAGCCCATACACACTAGTGCATTCACTATGGGAACCATCTCGATGGAAAAAGTCAGTCACCCTTCCAATTAGGAGTTAGTGGACTAGAACCTCAAATGGATTGCCTTAGTCTATGAATTGGTTGTGAGCAAACATCTTCTTATAAGGAACTCATGACTTGGATCTTACATACTACTCCTAATGCACCTAAGTCATGTATAATACAAAATATGTTAGGTGAAAATACTCATAAAGTATAGTGCATGGAAAAATGATAGATAAAAGAAAAACTAGAATATAATTAAATAAATAATAAATTTCAAATCTACCACATCATATCATGCTTTTAAAGGCTTTATCCTATAGTAATACTAGATTTGGATTTTGTCTTATAATAAATTATTTATGTTATGCATAAGATCTAGTGGCCCTATAAATAGTAGCATGAGCCTAATGAGATCTAAGGCCTAGGAACGAAGTAATCCAAAATTCTCATTAAAGAGTGTCAAATTTGTAGAAGATCTCATAAATGTTAAGTCTTTTGCTTAATGGCTCATCCTTGAACTAGACACTAAGATGGTGGAACTCTCATAGAGGTTTGAGACTAGGGTTGTCTCTTTAGGAGGATAGGAAGCAAGAATAAAGTCCTAACCCATAAGAAGGATATTTATAGGCTTCTTATGAGCTTAAGTGACTTGAGTCCACCTTAGACTTGGGTCCTAATTGATTGATTAGCTTAATTGGGCTTCAATTAATCAATTAACTCAATCCAAAGAGATTGTTCACAAGCTCTTATGTAACTTTGCATATTTACCAAATGCACACAAGTGAACTAAAAACTCATATATACAACCCTCATAAATCACGCCTTTAATGAATATAAGCTCAAGCAAAGACTACTAGGACCCATAGGAAAATATTGACTCCCTCATAATCCAATTCTAAAAGTTAATTTAACATCCCATTATAGAGAGTCAATTACACTATAGTATCCTTCGTATATTACAACAAGATACAAGAACTCGAGTCTGTGACCTACTATTCAATATATATGGACTCCTCATAAACTGGTGTTTGTATTCTAATGAGATATATGTTATCAACCTCTCGAGATTACCTTTCCAATCCTTGAGTTACATATTGTTCTATTATATGATCAATTTACATACTCTAGCTCACAAAGAACATATGTCAAATTCCACTAAAGAAATTATAACAGCCACAGATTTCATGATCACATATCATTAGAATCACCCAAATGGACACACTATATCAATCCTATGAGATATCATGGTACTTCTATTAAGAATACCTATTATCACCAGCCTTTATCATCAATAACTTAATCTATAAGAAATATATGACTATCTTAGGGTCTCATTTATAGGTCAAAACCACTAAGAAGTTTAACATAAGCTCAATACCCTTTCATGGTTGAGAGTCCATATGATATAGTAGTTTGGTGAGGTCATAACTATCTGATAGCCAATGTCATGACTCTCCATAGATCTTGTCCAATGTGTAACCATATACATCACTGTACTCACCATAGGAACCCCATCTTGATGACCAAGACTAGTCATACATCTAATTAAGAGGTGGCACATTACAACGACAAATGGATTTCTCAAGTCCATGAACCAACTGTGAACAAATCATCTACTTAAAAAGAACCCATAACTTAGATATTTCGTGCAACTCCTAATGCACTCATGTCATGTACAATGAAAGAGATGTCATGCTTGAATGCCAAATATATATAATTGCATAAATGGATATATAAATCATAACTAGAATCATCCATTTATTGTTACATCATATTATGTTTTTAAGAGTTGTATCCTAACAAGCATACCAAACTCATAATCTAGATCATAAAAAATGTTTTTATGTGTTTATGTACTTCCATTAGCTAGGATCTAATAGCCCTAGGGCCAAGGAATAGGGTAATCCAAGATTCCCATCACAATGAATAGAGGGTCAAGGACATGAGTTCTTGTATCTTGTTGTAATATCATAGGATACTAGAGTGTAATTAACTTTTTGTAGTAGAATGATGAGTCAACTTCAAAATTGGATTGTAAAGGAGCTAATATTTGCCTGAGTCCTAATGGTCCCTATTCGAGCTTTTATTTCTTAATTGCATGGTTTGAGGGGATCATTGTGTGCTAAGGGCATTTTAGTAAATATGAAAGATTGCATAGGAGCCTATGAAGGGTCTCTCTAGATTGGGTTGATTGATTAATTAGAGCCCAATATGTTTAATTAATTAATTAGGACCTAAGTAGGCTAGTTTAAGTGATTTGAGCCTAAGATGGACTCAAGTCACTTAAGCTGACTAGAAGTCTATATAAAACCCCTTTAAGGGTTAGGATTTCACTATAGTTTTTCTATTCAATTGAAAAAGAGGAGAGCTCTAGCCACTAACCCTTGAGAGGATTCCACCCCTCTAATGCTTATATTCAAGGATTCCACCCTTGAGAGACATTGCGATGAAAGATCTTTGGTTTATGAGATCTACGACAATTTCAACACTCTTCATCAACTAGATCTAATCTAGGAACATCTAGATCTAAGGTGATACACTATCCAAAACTTTTAAAATGTTTGTTTGCTTTTATTGCTAAGATCTAGAAAGCACCAAGAAGATTTCCATGTATCCTAATGGTCTAAGGATAAGGAATGGAGTAGTCTAAGTACTCCCTCCATGGGAAGGATGCTACTAAGATCCCAGGCGTGATAGAAGTACAAAAAAATTTAAGCTCAATTGAGCTTAGTAGCTGCCTAAATAGTTTGCTACCAACTTCATTTATGAGTTACGGATTTTTCTGAAAGTTAATTATAGTGAGAAATAGAAGATCTAGAGAATGTCCTCCTTCTAGATATGATTTTATTGAATATTTTACATTTTCACTCTGCGGAATCTTAATTTAGAAAATCATTTCACTATACTAGATTTGAAGTTTGAAATAATCACTGAATTTTGGATTAATCGATTTAATTAGCA
Organism: Vitis hybrid cultivar; assembly: GCA_022058775.1. NCBI lineage: Eukaryota > Viridiplantae > Streptophyta > Magnoliopsida > Vitales > Vitaceae > Vitis > Vitis hybrid cultivar. Next base: position 1,008 of record JAJJMF010008461.1, on the reverse strand, counting down.
CATAGATTCCGGATTAAACTCATTTTCTTTGGAACTGGTAGAGTTTCAAAATCCCAAATCAAATCCCTGTGGAGGACATCTGGACACTACACTACCAGTATTCATTTCTTTAAAAATTCTTTTTGACTTAGAACGAGTGCAAGATGAGCTTATCCCTAAGCTTTACAACAAATTCTGAGATCACGCTATGGCCTTAAATAGTTGATAGTGAAGCAAAGGAGAAAAACAAGGCAAGGTGATTGCTCCCATTGCTCAACAGGTTGCTATATATGCAGGTTTCTTACTTACACTAACATCTCTAGTTGACTCACGATAACATTTGTGTTTCTTTTGTAAAATAAAAAATATTAGTGTATGATCCTTTCAAAGCCAAAAACCCCACAATGTGACACGCACGACTTATGTCCTAGAAGCTGACTAGCTAGTCATAAAACAATACATCAAACCCATGGTCAAGTTGCCTTTGACAAGTATATAGCAGATCTTGGAAGAATTAGTTCAAGAATTAGGTCCACAAACAAATTGACACGCCAAGAAAAGTGAAATCATGTCCCTGAATTTGATTTTTGTGTAGGATGATTAAACATGCAGCCATTTAGCTTCAAACGAATGAAACCAATGAAGTGGATAAGGAGAGACCCTAAGAGAGGATGACTTCAGACAAGAGAATACCTATCTTCAAATGTACCATAAGATGGGTTTGACTAGACAAAAGATATGCGAATATGTGGTTAGTGTTAGCCATTCAATGGTTGCTTGTAGGAGTGAGAGACCATGCCTCGAAGCATGATTGGTGGCCCTGTATCATTATTATAATGTGGATTCATTCTCCACCATAATCAACAAAATGGGTTATGTTTGTTTGTTGCTTTTAGGTTTCGTGTGCCCCCTTCACAGCAAAAATATGTGAATATTGTCAGGTTTCTCCATTGAATATAAGGGAATCTGGCCACAAAGCTTTCACAATTTCTCTCCAAAATTTAATGTGCTTGGTAAACGTAGTGTCAT
>JAJJMF010008460.1:0-17122 GCA_022058775.1 Vitis hybrid cultivar | reverse complement strand
AAATGCAAGCACAACGTCCTCGTTGTGTCCCATAAGATTGTGGGGTCAAACAAACAAACACCCTTGCAGGGTCAAACAAACTCTACACCGAGGTCGGGGATAAACTCTAATACCATTTGTAACGACCCTCTCCCAACTGTGTAGATATTGTCTACTTTGGACCCAAAGGGCCCTTCACAGCTTTAAAACGCGTCTATAGGATTAAGAGAAGTCCATACTTATATAATGCCAAGAACTTTTCCCCTATCTAATGTGGGATATCACAAACACCCCTCCCCATGCAGACACACTGTCCTCGTTATTTCCCATGGGATTACAGAACCAAACAAACGAACACCCTTACGAGGCCCAAACAAACCCCCACATCGAGGTCGGAGATCGGCTTTGATACCATTTGTAACGACGCGTACCCAACCATGTAGATATTGTCCGCTTTAGGCCCAAGGGGGCCCTCACGGCTTTAAAACGCATCTACAAGGTTACGAGGAGTCCATACTTATATAGCGCCAAGAACTTTCTCTCCTATCCGATGTGGGATGTCACAATATCTGCCAACTGTTTTGAAGATGGGGAGTGCAAATCAGCCCACAATAAGGTTTTTCTTTGATGAAATGTCAATCTATTTCCACATACTTGGTTTGATCATATGATGAACGGGGTTATGGTTTATATTTATAGCAGCTTGGTTATCACAATATAACCTTATGATAGGTCCTTTCAAAGTGATGTCAAGGTCAGTAAGAATGATCTTTATCCAGAGTAGTTCACAAATCCCTTAGGCCATGGCCCTAAACTCAATTTCTACGCTAGATCTAACCACCACTGGTTGTTTTTTACTTCTTTAAGTAACTTGATTTCCTCCTAAAAATGTCAATATCCAGAAGTTGACATTCTATCGACAATTGATCCAACCTAATCAGCATTACTGTAAGCTTCCAATTCCATATTTCCTGTCTTTTGAAATAAGATTCCCTTGCCTGGTGTAGACTTTAAGTAACGAAGGATTCTATATATTGCCACCATGTGAGATTTATGTGGTGAATGCATGAATTGGCTTACCACACCTATAGCATATGCAATGTCTGGTCAAGTATGAGATAAATAAATTAATTTTCCCTACCAATCTTTGATAGAGGTCGCGGTCTACCATATCATCCTCTATTTTTCCTCACAATTTATGATTTTGCTCAATCGAAGTCTCTATTGGTTTGCATCCTAGTCCATGTCTCCCTTAACACATCGAGGATATATTTTTGTTGGGAAATAAATATTCCCCCTTTTGAACAAGCCACTTCATTCCCAAGGAAAAATTTAAGACTCCCTAGATCCTTGATCTCAAATTCATTAGACAATAATTTTTTAGTCTTTGAATTTCCTCCTCGGTCTCATACTGAGGAGACCAGCTTTAAATGACTTCAAAATCAGCTAGTATCATCTGAATATTTTGAGTTTGATCAACCTCAACAAAGAAAACCACTGTTTGACAAGTGTTTTTCCTTCTTGATAGTTAAATTTTTTTCTTAATTTTGGTTTAAGTGGGATTTCATAGGATGATACAATGACTTTATTAGATTGTCCTAGAGAATGAAAGTACTAAAAGTTATGTTGTCATTCATGACATCCAGCTAGCAGAATTTCTTTGAAGTCATGCATGGATATATTATGATCATCCTGAAAAACTGCATTTGGCTAATCTAATCGAAAAATTTTCCTCTTTGGCCTTTGCCATGGATTGATCTCGATCCTGAAAAACAATTTGTCACTCGATTATTGACCCATTGATGCCACAATTTTCCAGACCAAAACTGTTGTAGAATGAACCGGTTAATTCTCCTTCATATACAATTAAACTTTATTAAATTTTATCCCTATACAAATAGATCTAAATAAGGTGAGACTTTGAACTAAAAATTTAATAATGACTAAAAAAATTTAAAAATAATTTGGGACCTAATTAATTGGTCCAATTAAGACCAAAAATTTTAGACCAAGTTTTGTCTACATAGTTTGCATCACTCTTTGTTTTAAGTGTAGTTTCAATTGTTATAAAAAATTACACTGAGGAAAAATATAGTTGATGCAAAAAAAAAAAAAAAAATGCTTATCTTCATCACCAATACCACACTTTTTCCTAGTTTTCTTTCACTTTTTTTTTTTATCTCTCTTCTTTACTGCAACTCCATCATCTGCAACCCCACTTTCTATGTCTTCTTCTCCATCTTTCTCAATTTGGAGATCATATTTTCCCATTAATATCACTTCTTTTCTTGGCCTTAGTGTAATGACAACCTCTTGGAGCCATCTACACTTTTTACTATTAGTGGAGTGTGGAAGGTTACAAAGAAGCCTAGAGGTTTCCATACATCTTTACACGAGTGGAAGACAAGAAAAACATATGAGATGTTTTAAAAAGTTTCAGACAAGTCTTGCATATACTTTGTACATAGGAATTCAGAGAATTCTAGGATTAGAGTGAACCTTTGTAGGTTCCAAAAAATTCTTTGGTTGCCTATAAACTGATGATTAAAGGAATGCTTTATAAGGTTAGAAGCTTTTAACTTGCTTGGTGTCTTGGCCAAATGAAGTCATCACTTATTTATAAGGGAGAAAATATAAGAACAAGTTTTAGATGGAACTTGAAACAAGGGAGAGAGAATACAAACATTTGCTATAGACAATTTAGTACAAGAAGCTGTCTAGCATTAAAAATTGCATTGGCGGGACTGCTAGTCTGCTACTGCCCCATCAAATCATGAAGGTGATGGTAAAAATGATAGAACCGTGTTGAGGATCCTAAAACAATGAAGAAAAAGAGGCCAAAAGAAACTAATCCACCCCTCAACCCCAACCTCAATTACAACTTTCATACTCACTACTACATCGAATTATGTTAAAGTACACACTACTACACATCAGAGGAAGCCTCTCTTATAGCCATGACTAAAACAGCGGATACAATACTTGGCTGAACTGACCAACCCTGTATTAGGGTCCAGAGTGATAACATGGTTAAAAAGGTCCAAAGCCTCATTCCGATTGAAACTTCCCAAGATGTTCATACTCTTCATCCTCATCATCTTCATCTATACCCTCATCCTCGTCCTCATCATATAATTGAAAAGATATATGAGAGTTTTTGGGCGATTTTAAAAAATTAATAGCTGATGCATATATACATATATGTAATATCGACATTATCCAATAGGAAGCACTAAGCACTCATAAGGGGTGACTCCTCTAAAATATGTAGAAGTATTTTAAAATCATGATGACAAAATAGGGCTACTAGTAATGATACCTAACAACAGATAGTGCTTCTAGAAAGGCCAAAGTCTCCATAATTTGCCTTCTCATCCTTACCATGAAACACATTTGAGGTGGTGGTGGTGGTGGTGGTAGTGGTTCTATCATGCTTGTTCCTGCCCAAGGTATGGAATTCATGATTCCTCCTCACTATAGGTTTAGGATGGGAATGAGGTAGCAAATATTATTTTAGATTGAAGTCACGAATCAAAAAACTCATTCCATATCTTTTTACACCAATCACGGAAGCAATGCATTTGATTAGAATTGATAGAAAGTCTATTATATCTATGTTAGCGTCAATACAAGACCTTAGTGCATATACAAAAAAAAAAGGTTGGGTATATATAATATATATCATAGTGAATTCAGTACTCAAGGAATATCATTTGAAAAAACTCTGAATATATTACAAAACAATTATTTTCAATATGGCCTATGTGAACAAAGCCACCATGAATCACCAAATGTTATCTGTTACACGTCCACAACACCTCTGAAGTGGTCCAACACCTTGACCAAGTCCTCCACAACATTTTTCACTTCCCTACAGTTTAGGAACGTGATTTGATGGGAAGCCACAACTTTAAATATCAGTTTTTGGTCCCGAACTCGTCTCTTTGTTGTTCTCTTCATTTGTGATACACCATCTCACAAGAGATATCAGAGTTCAGAAGAATCAAAGACTTGCAGCAACTAGTCAATACAGAATTCAAACACCAATGGCTGGAGGTAAATAGCTGATCCTAAACCTTCTTCAGTTTTGATTCGTATGGAAAATGTTTTCATACACTTTAGATTGTATGTATTCTATCATTTGGTATCAGAGCCAACAAATCTTGTCTCCGCCTTGGTATTAATTTTGCACCAAGAAACTTACTTAGTCTTCTGATCTGCATGAGATATCGACATTAAATCAAATCAATATTGTGGCTATGTACCAATTTGTGTTTCTATACATGAGGGTTATATGCTATATAGATGTTGTATTAGCTGGTATCAATTTTGTTTAGTCTGCCATAAGCCGTGAGAAACGCGTCCTTGATGAGCTGTATGAGATAGGACACAGCAAGTCCTTTTCAACCTCGCTGACTCCGGTTACCACGGACCCCACGGTGGCGACCTCTGCCTGCTCCTCTGGCGCTGGCTCCGGAGGTGGCGGTGGAGGAGGATCACTACCCAGAAACCCAAAACTCGCACTGACTGTGACTGTGAGTCACGCAAAACCCTAACCAGCTCTTTCTTTCCCCCCAAGCTGCGTGCTGTGGAGGGAATTCGTTCAGGAAAGTTCTCTTTTGATTCAATGTAAGATTTGTCTTCTAACTCCCTCTCTGATTTTGCTGATGATTGGGTCATGGACCACTCGGCTGAGGAGGAGACGACTGTTGACCAGAGCCTCCCCGAAGTTGTGATAACACTCAGAGACAAGGGCTCTTCTCTCTCCGCCACCTCCGCTTTGCGTTCGCCTACCTGTGCGCTGGCTGCGATGCCCGCATACTCGCCGCGCTGATTTTTGGTGTGGTGATGCCGGTGATGGAAGGCTATCGCGCTGAGTTTTGGTGCGGTGCTGCCATGAAGAAAGGTGTCGTGCTAAGTTTCGAATGTGCTTCCGCCATTGGAGGAGTCCACACGGGTGGCGGCAAAATAGGATCTTGGAGTGTTTGGCGCATGTGCAGTTAAAATGATGGGCCATTTTAGCTGCCGGGAGTTCTGCCAATTGATGGGTTGGGCTTCCAATTGAAGCCCACTAAAGTTTGGGAAGATGGGCCAGTCTAGGCCCTTATGGCCCGTTTCGAAATAATTTTGTTAGGCTTGGAACTGGATTGTGTTATTATATGGGTTTGGGCACCCAATCACAATCTGAAATCCACTTTTACTTTTTAAAAAATTTAAAAATTAAATTATTATGTGATTTTTTATACATGCAAATATGGTTATTTTATGCTAATTTATATGTTTGTATGCGTAAATTTGTAGCTTTAATTGCATGAAATGTTGCCTAAATTGTGCTAGATAACTTAAGGTTACAACATATAGTTTTAATGTCTAGTGAACCATATAATTTTAAATAATTAAGGAATAGCCATAGCATCCTTAATTATATAAAATTATATATTAAGTGGATAAGGATCACATAATGGACATTAATTGTAATTAATTATATAAATATAACGGTTTTACCCCACAGGGATTTCATTATGTTTATATAATTAATTAGGATAAAATGTTAAAATTAGTTTTTCCTAATTTACCCACAGGAGTTAGGAAGAATCAATTTAATGGTTTATCATAAAACTTAAAGATAGAAGATATCAAACTATATTCATAATAAATATTATAAATTCAGTAAAAATAGTTTGATAAAATCTATCATAAAGAAAATGAATTTGATTGAATTAGAGATCTAGCCCACAGACAATTTTTAATAAAATTATATTCATTTTTAAGTGTGTAATACATTGGTAAAACATGAATTTATTTAAAGCCTCAAATATTAATAAGCTCGTAATCTTTTTGTGCAGTTTTACCTAGAATTTCTGATATTCGTTGTGAGGTTTCCAAACTCAGGGGAGATAACTTTAAGTTATGGAAGGAGAGAGTTGCTCTTCAATTAGGGTGCATGGACATAGACAATGCTATCAAGAAAGATGAATCACCTAATATCACTAATACTAGCACACCTGATCAAATTCTACTGTACGAACACTAGGAGAAATCTAATCGCCTCAGTGTGATGTATATTAAGACAAAAATTAGTGTTGGTATACGTGGTTCAATCGAGTAGCACGAGAATGTCCACGAATTGCTAAAGGCTATTGACGAGCGATTCGTCACTTCAGATAAAGCCTTGGCAAGTACCCTAATTATGAAGTTCACATCCCTGAAACTCACCGATATAAAAAGTGTGTGCGAACACATCGTGGAAATGAGGGACATAGTGGCTCAATTGAAGAAGCTCGAGGTAGAAATGTCTGAATCCTTCTTAGTGCACTTTATCCTTAACACTCTTCCGCCTTAGTATGGACCTTTCAAAATCTCTTACAACACACATAAGGATAAGTGGTATATCAATGAATTGATTAACCATGTGTGTTCAAGAGGAAGGAAGGTTAATGAAGGAGCAAGAAGAAAGTGACATGCTGGTAACGCAAAAGAAAGAAAATAAGGAAAAATCTCAAGCCAGTCAGAAAGGGAAGCATCAAATTCCTCCCAAAGCTGACATTAAGAAAGATGAAAAGTGTTTCTTCTATAAAAAGAAATGACACGTGAAGAAGAAATGTCTGAAATTCTAGAAATGGCTTGAGAATAAAGGTAACCCTACCTCATTTGTTTGTTATGAATATAATATGGTTAACATAAATACCAACACATGGTGGATTGATTCTAGATCTACATTCCACATTTCAAATTCCTTGCAGGGTATGCAAAACCTAAGGAATCCAATGAGTAGTGAGCAATTCATCTTATTCGGAAACAAGATGGGCTCGCATGTGGAAGCAATAGGGACATGTTATTTAACTTTAGATGGTGGTTCTATTTTGGAATTTCAAATGACCTTTTATGTACCAAGTTTCTCACGAAACTTGATTTTAGTGTCTAGACTTGTACCGTTTGGATATTCCTTCATTTTTCATAAACATCTTTCAATTTGACTTATAAATCTGATTGTGTTGGGAATGGTATTTTTTCTGATGGTCTTTATCGCATATTCTTACAAAATGATACCACTTATAATTCATTACATATCCAAATTGCCATTAAGAGATGTGTTGTAAATGAGGATTCCTCTACATTATGGCACCAGAGATTAGGTCATATCTCCATAAATAGAATCAAAAGGTTGGTAAATGATGGGGTACTCAGTATTCTAGATTTTACTGACTTTGAGACTTGTGTGGACTGCATTAAAGGAAAGCAGACCAACAAGTCAAAGAAAGGTGCTACTAGGAGTTCAAACATATTAGAGATCATAGATACTAATATATGTAGTCTAGACATGGACTCTCATGGTCAGAAATACTTCATCTCTTTCATAGATGATTTCTCACGATACATGTATCTCTACATACTTCATAACAAAAATGAAGCATTGGATGTTGATTACTACTCAAAAAGTGCTCTTTTATAGCTTGAAATTAACTGTTTTAAACACTTTTGAGTAGTAGTTAATACATTTTAACTCAATTGACACATTAAGGACCCTTGCAAGTGTTACTAATCAGTTTTTGGCAAGTTTTGGTGTTTTTGGTAGCTTTTTTATCATTAAAACAAGCCAAGAATGAGGGAGAACTTTGTGTAGTTCATGGAAAAGCAAGTTGAAGCTCAATTACATGACGAATCCAAGCTTTAGAGCTTCATAGCCCTTTGCCAAGCCAATCAAGAATGCAAGGAAAAGAATCAGAGAAGAAATCTAGCAACCAGCAATTTCACATGGCTATGCGAAATTTTCGCACAGCATATGAAATCAAGAGGAGCTTTAATAGTTGCAGGATAGAGAGCAAGAATGAGTGAAAGAAATTTCGTACCCTGTGCAAAATTTCGCACACCATGCGAAGCCAAGATGCAGCCATGAATGAATTTCAAATACCATGCGAAACTTCGCATGGTATGCGAAATCTTCCTGTGTAATCTCCAGATATTTATGCACCGACTCCGTTAGATTTTTATTTTCAGATATTTTGTGTAATTTCCTAGTTTCTCCTTGTAATTAACCTAGATATTTTCTTTTATATCTTTTAGGTAGCAGATATATATAAGGAGAGATATGTGTGATATTATTATCTATGTTTTTCATTAAACACTTGTAAATTTTCCGTATTAAGAAATATACAGAGCTTTTGCTCTGCCTTACCTTCTCATTTTGTTTTCACTTTTCTTGCTAGTCAAACAACCTCTAAGGATGATTTCTCAGGGGATGAGTGGCTAGGTTTTACGTTTCTTGAAGTGATGGAAGTTAGGTGAGGGACCTGAATGCAAAGGTGGGAGTTGTCTTTGCTTTAAATGACAGTAGTTGTTAACCATCAATGATTTTTATTTCAAGGTTTAACCTTAAATCCCTTAAAACCACCTTGAATGGCCAATACTTGGTAAGCCTTTCAGATTCCATGGATGCTTATTGCTAGATCCATGGATGTCTATTAGTTATCATTTACGAGCCATTGGAAGGTGGTTCAAGGTGAGAGTCTTTAGTGTTTGAAGCCATTAATGGAAATCAATTACCATTTCTCATGAATCCTTTGGATCAAATCTTAATTTCTAAATATAAAACCGGTTCGGGCGATAACCATCTTTTATGTTATTATCCCCAACGCGAGGAGAAGATCCGGAATCTTCCCCTTTGCCTAAGGAACTCGATCCTAGTGACCTAAAGCTCCAAGAGACCTTTTCTTTATAATTAATTTCAGTTACTATTTTTGGTTAACTTAAAATCAACATTTTCCACCCACAATTACGTTTTCTTTTAAAGCTAACTTTCAAAAGGAAAAACACCATTTCAGTACCTTAACTAATATCAATTGTACCATGAAAACTCATCCCTGTGGACGATCCTAGAGCCACTATACTATGTTAGCTATGCTACCCTAGTGTATGGTGAAATAGGTTTGTAAATTTTGTTGATGACACCCATTTGGGCCAGAATCAAATGGCATAGAAGCACTTTGGGACGAATCAGACGCCTTTAAGGTTTTCAAGGCAGAAGTAGAGAAACAATGCGGTAAACAAATTAAGATCGTGAGATCAGATAAAGGTGTAGAATATTATCGAAGATCCATGGAAGATGGACAAGCACCAGGGCCATTTGCGAAGTTTCTTCAAGAGAATGGGATTGTTGCCCAATACACCATGTTTGGTTATCCAGACTAAAATGGTGTAGCAGAGAGAAGAAACCAAACTTTATTAGACATGGTGAAGAAGTATGCTGAGCAGCTCAAAACTTCCTAGATTCTTGTGGACTGAAGTACTTGAGATAACAGTGTATATATTAAACAGAGTTCCAACCAAGGTTGTCCTGAAAACGCCATTTGAGTTATGGAAATGTTGGAAACCGAGTTTGTGACATATGCGCGTTTAAGGATGCTCGTCTAAAGTGAGAATTTATAATCCACAAAAGAAGAGACTAGACCCAAGGACTATAAGTGGGTATTTCATTGGATATGCTGAAAAGTCTAAGGGGTACAGAATTTACTGTCCATCTCACAACACCAGGATTATGGAATCAAGAAATGTTAAATTTCTTGAATATGACTTGGTCGGTGGGAGCGATCAATTTAGAAACATAGTTTCTAATATTGATCATACAAAGTCTCAACCTTCCACTTCGAGTGATAGATTTTTGGTTGTTTATAACACCTCTCAAGTTCAAACGGGTGTAAAACAAACAATCGCTGAAGTTCAACCAATCACTTAAGACCAACTAGTCATTGAAGTTCCACAAGCTGTTGAAAACATTTCAATAGATCAAGTTGGTCAAGAGTTGCCTGACACTTCTGAACAACAAATTGAACCTCATACTTCCCTAGAAGATAATGGTGCAACCTTAAGAAAGTCTACTCGAACTAAGAGGTCAGCAATTCCTAGTGATTATGTAGTATATCTACAAGAATCTAACTACAATATAGGAGCCGGAAATGATCCTGAATCTTTTTCACAAGCCATGAGTTGCAAAGAATCAGAATTGTGGTACAATGCCATGAAGGATGAAATGAGTTCCATGAAGTGCATTGATGTTTGGGACCTTGTTGAGTTGCCTAATGGTGCAAAAGCCATTGGTTGTAAATGGGTCTTTAAGACAAAGAAAGACTCATTAGGCAACATTGAGAGATACAAGGCCAAACTAGTTGCAAAGTGGTTCACTCAAAAATAAGGAATAGATTACATGGAAACATTTTCTCTTGTATCTAAGAAAGATTCCTTACGCAATGTTTTGGCATTAGTAGCCCACTTTGATTTGGAATTGCAAAAAATGGATGTGAAAATTGCATTTCTTAATGGAGAGCTAGAGGAGGAGGTTTACATGAAACAACCTGAAGGATTCCCTCTAGTGATGGTGAGCAATTGGTTAGCTTAAGAAATCCATATACGTTTAAAACAAGCATCCCCGCCAATGGTATTTAAAATTCCATAACATAATTTCTTCATTTGGTTTTGTAGAAAATGTTATGGATCAATGCATATACCTTAAGGTCAATGGGAGTAAAGTTTGTTTTTTTTATTTTATACGTGGATGACATCTTACTTGCAAACAATGATAAGGGTTTACTTCATGAGGTGAAACAATTCCTCTCTAAAAATTTTGACATGAAGGATATGGGTGAGGTATCTTAGGTCTATCTCAGGAAACCTATATCAATAAAGTTTTAGAGAGATTCTGGATGAAGGATTGTTCACCTAGTGTTTCTCCTATAGTGAAGGGTGATAGGTTCAATTTGAACCAATGCCCGAAAAACGATCTTGAGATGGAACAAATGAAGAACATTCCATATGCTTCTACAATCGGAAGTCTGATGTATGCTCAAGTTTGCACATGGTCTGACATTGCATTTGTTGTTGGAATGTTAGGATGATATCAAAGTAACCCAGGTTTGGACCACTGGAGAGCTGCAAAGAAAGTGATGAGATATCTTCAAAGAACCAAAGACTACAAGCTTATGTACAGATGGAAAAGCAATTTAGAGGTTGTTGGCTACTCAGATTCAGACTTTGTTGACTATGTTGATTCCCATAAATCAACATCTGGATACATTTTTATATTGGCTGGTGGAGCTATATATTGGAAGAGCGTTAAGCAGACCTTGACTACTACTTCTACTATGGAAGTTGAGTTCATATCCTATTTTGAGGCTACTTAGCATGGTGTATGGCTTAAGAGTTTCATTTTCAAGCTTAGAATTATGGATTCAATATCTAGGCCATTGAGTATATATTGCGACAATTCAGTTGTTGTCTTTATGGCAAAGAACAATAAAAGTGGAAGTCGAAGCAAGCACATCAACATTAAGTATCTAGCCATAAGAGAACGTGTTAAAGAAAAGAAAGTGGTTGTTGAGCACATTAGCACTGAATTGATGATCAATGATCCTTTGACTAAGGGTATGCCACCGTTGAAATTCAAGGATCATGTAGTGAACATGGGACTTAGTTCCCTTATGTAGTTTCTATTGTACAAACTCTTATTGTGATCTTTTCTCATATTAATGTGCACCTTTATTTAACTTTGAGAAAATTTAACTTCATGGGACCCAGAATGAACATAGGGTTTATTCATTAAGTAATATTGCCACATAAAGTATAATGTTAAGAAATGAATACACTGTAATACATGGAAGATAACACTCGCTATATAGAGGACTTATCGCCATGATTCATGTATTTGTTACTCAATGTGGATAATTGATGGACTAAGATGAGACATTAGGTTAAAGGTGTGGACCAAGTGGGAGAATGTTATATGTTACACATCCACAACACCTCTGAAGTGGTCCAACACCTTGACCAAGTCCTCCATAGCATCTTTCACTTCCCTAAAGTTTAGGAACGTGATCCACAACCGTTGCATAATGGTGGCAAATGGCAACAACGTGGTTTGATGGGAAGCCACAACTCTAAATATCAGTTTTTGGTCCTGAACTCGTCTCTCTGTTTTTCTCTTCATTTGTGATACACCATCTCATGAGAAAGATCAGAGTTTGGAAGAATCAAAGACTTGTAGCAACTCGTCAATACAGAATTCAAACACCAATGGTTGGAGGTAAATAGTTGATCCTAAACCTTTTTCAGTTTTGATTCGTATGGAAAATGTTTTCATACACTTTAGATTGTATGTATTCTATCACCAAATTCATATGAAGCAAGAAGATCATAAAGAAAATAGTGGGTTCAACACTTCCAAGCAAATAACCTACCGACCAACTAAAGTAGTCAAGAAAGAGATATCTTTTACTTGGAAAGTAATCGTTAAGCCCTCAAAATTGTCATGATACTCTTAAGAGAACCTCATAATCATTCATAGTTAACTAGTTTCTCATTATGCTACTAGCAAGTATGTTAGTCTTGGGCTTGACTCTACTAGACTAACAAATTCATTGCTAGTTGGCTGGCTATAGATAGCATGTAAAGGCTTTTAATCCTCTCTCTCCTAATAGCAAGGCACAAACTAAGGGAAATTATGATAAGCATGGAAAGGCATGTGGATTGCCCAAGCAACAAGAAACACCACATAAACTTTTAAAGGGTCAAGCCTGGTCAATAATGTCTCTGACAGGTCTAGACAATGGTAGGACCCAACGTCATGCACCTTAGTGCTGAACTACTAAAGAGAAGTTTTTCCTGTGCCAGTAATTTCTCTAATATATCTATATGTATGTTCTACATGCCCCTAAACACATCTATCATTTGACAGTGGCTCACAAGCAAGTCACATAGTTCAATCTGCAAAAGAATTCTATTTCACTCACCACAAACATTGGAAAATACTTCACCAATTGAACACTTTCCAATTCCAATTTGAACTAGCTAAAGCTTGACCAAACTTTAATATGGTGATCTTGAATAGAAAATACTCAGTTTGGTCCCATGCAAAAACTTCCTTGAGCAATGTTATATCCTGTAATAAATAGAAACATCCTCCACTCCAACACAAGATACATACTTTTCTAAAATGCTTCCAAAATGTTTTTTTAGTTTCGTAAACCTTTTAGAGAGATATTCATATACATAAATTTTAAAATTCTTATTTATTTATTTTTTATCTATTATAGTTTAATTTACTTAAATAATATCATTAAAATTTAAAAGATAACCTTTTGACATATATTACTTATGGTATTGCCTATTGGTAACAACCCGCTCCCAACCATGTATCTACTTTGGGCTTAACGGGTCTTCATGTATTTAAAACACATCTACATGCTTAAAAAGAGCTCATACATATATAATGTTAGAAATTTTTTCTCCTATTCGATATGAGATATCAAAATCACCTTCTCCCCCTCCATTCTATACGACATGATGCTTGTTCTGTCCCACAAAATTATGGGGTCAAACAAACAAACACACCTTATGGGGGCCAAAAAAATTCCCACATTGGGATCTGGAATGGAGGATCTACTCTGATATCATTTATAAGAACCCACTCCCAATTGTATAGATATTGTTCGTTTTGGGCCTAAGAGGTCTTCATGGCTTTAAAATGCTCTACATGGTTAAGAGGAGTCCATACTTGTATAATTTCAATATATTTTTTCCCTTATTCGATATGGGATATCACACTATTAGTATGTTTAGATCCTTTTTTTGCTAGTAGCATGTTCAAAGTTAGGTTTCTTTAAGATAAGTTAAGTTAAAAGTTCAATTTAGAACAGATTTTTAGGTTAGGAAAAAGAAGAGTTGTTCTCCTCTATGTCTAGTTCTATCCTTGGTTGCAATATCGTTTTCAAATAATTCCTTTTTTTCTCTAATCAAATGAGGAAAATAGTCTTTGGGTCTCTATGGTGAGAAATACAAATGATGGTATGATTAATTGTATTTGATCTTAAAGAAGTTCTCAAACCCTCTTGAAATAAAATAAAATAAAAAATATATATATCATAGTTTTAAAAGGCTTAGCTAGAAGGGCTAACATGAGACGTACCCCTGAATGGAGTAAAATGCAACCTAGGATGCATATCAATTTTACAAAATCTGATATAAAATCCAATCTGAGCAACAAAAAGTTCAAGATTCCAAATATTTAAAAGCATTCAACAAAATAATAATAAAATTATAAAAAATTTCAATATACAACTAGAAAGCTTAAAAATAAAAGTGTTTAGAAAGAAAATAAAATAAAAAGGGTTTGCCTCCTCAACAAAGCGTGAGTCTTGCCAAGCCAGACCTTATAACTAACAAGTGGTTGAGCCTTAAGTTGAAGCATAATTTAAGCGTGCCTTTTGCAACTATGGTAAAATTAAACCTCACCTATCAAATCCTCTTCACTTGTAAGAACTCCCACTTTGAGCTCCTTGATTTGTGAAAAAGCCATAATAGTTGTTGTTGAGGTCACGGATGGTGATTGGAAAAGACAAAGCTTTAAGGTTGTCAATGGTTGTTGGTGGATTTAAGCTCTCAAGGAGCCAAGATCAACCCATTTATTATGATTATAAAATTAAATTGATCCATTTTCTTCATAAATATTGATGCTTTATTGAAGCACCAAGGAATGAGGCATCATTGAATTGAATTTATTGTAGAAGTAGAAAATCGATCCAAAGATAGAAGTTTATACTTGGGTTGTGACTCCATCCTATTGTAATGGAGAAGTAGGAGGCTAAGGCTTCAAAAGATACTTTATGGCATAATCCTCAAGGTTTCAATATTAAGTGATGTGTTCATGTTATTAAGCATACAAATAAACCATAAAGTACAAGTGAAAATTTTTATAGATACACAAATCACCAGAGTTCCAGTCTCAACACTTTTCAATGAGCCTTTCGATATCTAATCTTTTTTTTTTTCTAATTAGTTACATGGAAATAAAGGGGATTTCAATAAAACCACTTCTCCTACTGAATCTCGAAAAAATTATTAATTGAAAGGGATATCAATATTTTACTAGGATCAATCTCCTAGCAGTAATAAAGTGTGGTTTGGTTAGTTGATATAAAGTGGAAAATCAAAAGTTTCTTTTTTTTTTCATATAATATATGTAGATTGCCTTTGTGTTTTAGTAATTTCGAGTCAAAATTTTCATTAATGTTCACCTAGGTCAATTGCTTCAAAACCTCCCTTGGGTTTTTGTCATTTCTACATTCATGATTGAAGATTCCAAGATGAGATGGTAAGTGATTTTGAGGTGATGGATGATCTCAAATATTGATCAACCAAGTTTTAAACTTTCATTCTTTGTAGAAAATTGGAGTTGAAGCTTAAAGGAGTCAAAATTTGTATTTTAAACTAGTTGGCTCCCTTGTTGATTGATCACACCAAAAGGCAACAATTTTAAACTAGTTGGCTCCCTTTTTGATAGATCACATGCAAAAACTTCATTTTTTCCAAACATATCTAAATCGTTGGATGAAGTTTAAACCCTATGATTTAAGTCTCGTTTCCAGATGAGGGATGCATGAGTGTGAGAGTTAGGTGGCCTCCTTAATTAGGCTTCAAGTTCTTTGCTAAATTTAGTGGTGTTTGGTTTAAGAGAAAGTTCTGTGATTTTTTAGTTGAAAAATATGTTGGAGCTGAGGGGTTGATTCAATGTAGATTTCATCCCTAATCTTGTATTTATCATCCTTGGGGGAGAAATTCAAATTTCTTCTTATTTGTATTTGAATTGCATTTACTTGTTAGGAGAGTGTTGGTACATCCATTCTTACTTGTGTTTTTCCTTTCTTGTTGATATGATTGGAAGAAAAAACAAAATAATAGTGAAAAAGAAGGTGAATGATTATCATCTGTGAGGTACCATCTCAAATTGATTTGAAAATACACACGTATTCAACCCTCCTCTAATTCATAATGGAAATTCATTCATAACATATATTTTCATTCCATAAGTAGACTTGATTACATGATTTTCCCATACAAATAAAGCGTTGTCAAATGACATTATCAAAAACCGAAAAGCTAAAAATTACTGAATGACGGTTAAAGAAAATATACATTTCTGGAAAAAGAAGTGAATCCTCACCTTATACACCCGGAGAAATCGACTCCATCCAAAACAAAAGAAGAAGAAAAAGAAGCAACAGATGATACAAATAAAAATTGGAATCCACGAGGAGTTATGTGTTCGTCAAGAAATTCCTTTCTTGCATGCAATGACATGAAAAGATAATTGAATACGGCAGATAAGGAGAACACCATTGCCATGTTATCCGTCACCACAAATGCTTTGAAGGCTGCTTTCTTTGATAGGATTGCCGTGCCATTACTCTGATGATAACCACCAGGCAGGGTGAAACCCGCTGCAAAAGTTACCGTTGCTATGAGTGCCGCTACTATCAGATGGGTTTCACCTATTCTCTTAATCAAGTTAGAGATGTCTTGGTCGTTTCCTCCATTGCCTTGGCTTCTACCGCTATCGTCGTCTCCCTTTGAAACCTCTTGCCACCTCTTGGGTCCAATATGAGTCACACTAATTTCACCAACGTATTCCTGAATAAGGTACTGAAATTTGATAAAAACAAAACAACATTAGGCACTGTTTGGAAATTGTTTTTTAAAATAGTTTTGAAACTTAAAATGTTAAGAACTATTTTTTGTATTTTTAATTAAATAAATATGTTTGAGAATTTAAAATGTTCTCAACATATTTTTAATATTTTTTAATTATTTTTTTATATTTGTATAATTATTTTTTAAAATAATCATTGAAAAACTAGTGAAAACAATTAAAAAATATTCTCTAAAACTATCATGTATTCTATTTTGTTTTTCATTTTCTAATTATCAAAAAACCAAGAAAGAAAATTGTTTTAGAAAATAATAATTAGTTTAAAACAAGCCATTACTACACAAGACAAGTGTTAGAAAATGATAAACAAAGGAAATTAATTTAGCTAGAGGAAGAGAATTACAAGGCAGGCGTCCTTGGCCTTAGAATATACGTCCATAGCTGTGAATCTCTGATTGTTGAAGGCCATTCTGTCCACTTTATCATCACCAACAAAATGGGGGTCAAAAACTTGGTGAGACGAGAGGAGGTGGAAGGGAGTGTCTCCCTCACCATCTTTCTCATTTATAAGTCCAGTCACTCTCAACCACCTATTCCTTAAGAGATCACTAGAAGCATATGGCTTCTTTTTCATCATGGCAAAATGGAAAACATTTTTTCCCTTATCAT
>JAJJMF010008459.1:0-12024 GCA_022058775.1 Vitis hybrid cultivar | reverse complement strand
CATGTTTGAGGCAAATGCAAGCAGAGAGGAAAGTTCTGTTTTATTTTCCTTCTTTCTCTTTGTTTACACTTTCCAGTGTGGTGTTGTGGGTGTGAATAGTGTGATGCTTGTTTGTCTTTATTGTACTTGCTTCCTCTATAGTCATGAGTAAAGCCAAATGCCAAAAGCTGGTCTTCTATCCAATACTGTTTTCCACTTTTTTTTTGGTTCTTTTTTTCAGTTTTTTATTTTTATTTTTGAATAACGCATACAAGAATGGACAAAATCCACCGATCATGACTGCCTTCTTTGATTTGTCATCACGCAACAATTCGATGCTCCTTTAGTTTTAGTTTCTTTTTCGAGTGAAAAACAATATAGGCCCAATCATTCGATAAAGACTTTATATCTAATTATCATTGATGCGTATAGAAAACTAGAAATTTGAATTGACCATAAAAGAAAATACTACGAGTTTGATGAATAAAGCTTAAATAAAATTTCACTTAAATTCCTTTTAGTACTTTTTTAATATCATAATCACATCAATTATGTCATCATTGGTGTGGCATTATAAAAACTATATAGTGAGGGGGATGAGGTATTCTTTCGTGTAATCGATTTTTTCCTTTTTCCTTTTTTTTTTTTCTTTTCCAAGAGAATGCATGCTAGAAGTGTGACCAGTATTTAAAAGTATCTATGTACAGTAGCAGGGTACAATAGACAAAGAAATAAAAAGGTCAAGCAACCCAAATTCTCTCTTCCTCTCATGTCTCTTCATGGTATAGCTTTCCTTCAATAATGGTAAACCCTTGATTCCATTCCAATATCATCTTCCAATAAAACGACTGTATCAATGCCTTCTAGCCCATCATCTTCATTGATTAAAGTCGTGAATACACAACCCGTTGTAGTGAAGCTTGATGAGTATAATTTCCTCATTTGGAAACAATAGATCTATGTTGCAATTCATGGATTAAGGCTTGATAGTTTTACTTTAGGCACTCTTTATCCTCCTTAAATTTGTCTAGATTCAAATTCAATTGAAGGTTCATCTCAAGTCATCCTCAACTCAAATTATGAACTACAACAATGCTAAGATATGTTGATTGTCTCTTGGCTTCTTGGCTCAATCTTTGCAAGTATCCTTCCTTGATTTGTTAGATGTACTACTTCTCATGAGGAATGGCTTACCTTGACTCAATACTTCATCCATTAAAATGGAGCTCATTTAATGCAATTTAGATTTGAACTACAAAAGTTATAGAAGAGTAGTTTAGCTATGAGGGATTAATTGAAAAAAAAATAAAGACAATTATGGATTCACTTGCCTCAGCTGGTGATATTCTTTCCACAAGAGATCACATACTTCCTCTTACTGGTAGATTAGGTCATGATTATGAATCCTTCATTGTGCAAATTACATCTAATTTGAATGCCTACAAACTAACTGATGTAATTACATTCTTGCTTACATATGAGAAATAACTTGAGCAATATAATTGAAAGCTAAAATCATCAATAAGGGTTGAGGGGCAAGATCGAGGTACTGACCACCCCATGACTATTGTACCCATAAGCTCAAGTCACTAAGGGCTCCCCTCTTACTCAGCCATCCATATATCCTCCTCCTCCTCTATCGCCTTAACCCCTAACAGTTTTGTGAGGCTAATCATGTGTTGGGACCACTTGCTCTCATCAATAAGAGCATGCAGACCAAGCACACTCAACTTTAGTCAATATCGAAGTTGGTGTCCACTAGGATCTAGGAGATGATAAAGGCAAATGGAAGACTCTCAAGTCAAGTAAGCTCACAATAGTTGGTCATGATATCTTGTATCTCTTGAGGTATGTCGAGTGGCTAGAGAGAATGGCATGAATGAGCCAATCTATCTAATAGGAGGATGGGTAGAAGGTGTAAGTGAAGTAATCCAAGACATTAAAAGATTTTAGTCATTTCTATAGTGCAATAATCCAAGATTTATCTCTAAGTGCTTCCTCCACATTTTTAGACTCTTGTTGGGAGGTATAGCATATAAAGCCTATCTCATTAATTTTTTATTATCTCCTAGTAACCATGGAATCACTCATGTTCCCAATAATATTTAAGATGTGGTGATATTTAGGTACCCCAGATTTGTTCCTGTTTCCCACTTCACTTGTTCCAATATCTTCATCTACTTTCATGTCATCTCTAGGTCCATCCATTTATTTAAGGATGGCTATAGAACATTTCTAAAAGAATCCTAAGGTATGGTATTTGAACTTTCCTCTTTTTGATATTGGAATATCTAGATTGCTCTATTTTAAGCCCTGGATCATTGGGGTACATGCATATAACTTCCTACAGATTTCTAAATCTATGTAACAGAAGAATTTAAAAACTATGAATTAAATGTAAAAGCTTAGAAAACAATACATATGATCTAGATGATCCTTATCAATTCTAGTCAATAAAGAAGGTGGTGTGAATCTCGAAAATCTTGCGATCTTCCACCCAATGACTATTTCCTTAATTCTAGCATGTGAAAATGGAGGTTAGGGTTCCTTTCTCTAAAAACTAAATGAAAAACTCTAAGACCTAAGCCATTAAAGGGGTTTATATTAAACTTACTTGTGGGCTTAAGTGACTTAAGCCTATATTGGGCTTAAGCCACTTAATGTGGCCCACTAGGAGCTAATTAATTAATTAGCCCTATTAAACTCTAATTGAGTAACCCAATCTAGAAAAGACCATTCAAAAACTCTTATGCAACCTTGCATATTTACCAAAATGCCCATATGTATACGTATGATTAACGAATCCAAATATCCTTCAAATAATTACTACAAGTACAAATTTCATGATCACATGTCATTAAGATCACCTAGTAGGATACACTCTCTCAAACTAGTGAGATATCATGGTACCTATCTTGAAAATACTTATTACTACCTCTCTTGATCAACAATAACTTAATCTATAGGGAATATAGGACCACCTTAGGTTATTGAAAACCTCAACACTAACTCAATATTCTTTCAAGAGTTCATGGAACATAGTTGCTTGGCGAAGTCATGACTACTTGATTGTCAATGTCATAACTCATCATAGGTCATGTCCAATGTGTAACCATACTCACTAGTACACCTACCATGGGAAATTCATCCTGATGACCAAGATAAGTCATTTCTCCAATTAGGTATTGTACTATAACTTCAAATGAGTTGCCTAAGTCTATGAGTCAGTTGTGAAAGAGTTATCGATTTGCAAGAAATCCATGACTTAAATCTTTTGTGCAATTTTTAATGAATCCACGTCATTTACAATGTAAGTGATGCAAGCCGGAATGTTTATCATATATAATGCATAAATAGGATAGTGAAAGAAGAACTTGAATCATAATAAAAAAAAATTAATAAAAATCATCTATTAGGAAATTCTTCCATGAGCAGCTTGAGTGCCCTTAAGAACCCTTGAGAGTTTTCTAGTGTTTGAGCCCTCAGAGGTTTTTAAAAAAACCTATTATCTACTTTTTGCCTTAATTAAACCCAATTAGCCTTTCTTGGGTCTCTCCATGCTTATTAATGTCATCCCAGGTGATCATGCAACAACTTTGAATAGAGATGAAACACAGTATAAATAGAAAAATCCTAAATCAGGATGATTGAAATAAAATTGTCAAATTAAAATATGTAGTATATTGCACTAATACTTATTCTTATAAATAAATTATATTATTATGAGATTTAAAAAAAAAAAAAAGAAATAAGTTATTTTTATACTACATAATACATGGGAAAAGATTTGGAATTGAAGAGAGAGTCTTTTGGATGTAACATGGTTTTAGGATTTGAGAATTTTAAGATTGGAATCTACTTGCATAATGATAAAAGATTTTTCAGTCTTGGTTTGAACTTCCACCATAGCTTCAAATTAAGATCTTCTCAAGGTTTTCTCTATAAAAGTCTTGTAAGTTACTTTTTAATCTACTCATTGTGTACTACCCCATCATTCATGAGTCCAAGGGTACCCCCAACTCATTTAGAACCAATTAATTAACTGCATCAAGAACATCGAAATTCATTGACTGATATATATTATACAACATCTCTGTTTTACTGCTTTTTCATAAATTAAATTATATAAGCAAAAAAACTATACACGTTTTTGCAATAAAATACAACTTCTGAATAATTTTGATAGATATTTAGGATTACAATCAATAGGGTATAAAATGATTTCAAAATGTATTCATATCAATGTACTTCTATCATAAATGTAAGATTTCGCAAAATATAAGTAAGCAGCTAGTTCAACTGTACTGAGCCCTGCAAGTAGCCAATAAAAGTAATCAAGATGTGCCCTGTTAAGGTTATCTGTGAACCAGCTATCTTGGCCATCTCCACCAGTTGCTTTCTCAATGACAGATATAAGAAGACTGCTCAGAAAACTCCCTACACCAAATATACTGAGGTAGAGGGAAAGACCAACACTCCTTAATTCATTTGGGACCTGATCATAAAAAAATTCTTGAAGACCAACCATGGTAAACACATCTGAAATCCCAAATAAGATATACTGGGGAAGTAGCCACCAGAGCTTCATTGGAACCAACGCATTTGGCATATCAACCAGGCCATATTCTTGAGCTGTCTTGAGCCGTTTCATCTCAACTAGTGCTGCAACTACCATGGAAACGGCATACAAAAATATCCCAGTTCCAATTCTCTGAAGCATTGTTATGCCAGATTGGTTCCTGGTAAACGCTCTTGCATAGGGTACAAAAATACAGTCATATATAGGGACAAAGAGAACAATGGTGATGCCAATAAAAGATTGAGATGAAGCAGCTGGCAAGTCAAAGCCCAATCCAACTGATCTATCCATGGTAGCTCCTTGCTTGGTAAAAAAGGTTGATGATTGAGCAGACACAATAGCATACACCAAACAGGTAGCCCATATGGAGAACAGCCTTAGAACTGCCTTTGCTTCCTTAACACCACCATCATTACATACATTTGGATCTTCCTTTGAACCATCTGGTGAAAGCAAGGTCTTGTTAAGAAATCTGCCACAGTACAGGAGGATCCAATAGGCAATGTTAACTGTGTTCCAATCAGTGAATCAAAATATAATAAGTAAATACTTGAGAGAAGTTTACCAATAAAAATATTTATAAAATTCCAGGCCATTTTCTGGACAAGGTTCTTAGGCTTACTTGAATTGATGAGAACCTTGTTGCAACAGGGTTCCTCGGGCACCATCTTCCTTAGTTATCATTGGAGTAGTTTGCCAATTCCTAGCTACTGCAACAAACATCTTTCTGATTCTTAGAAATGGGCTTTTCTCATCCCCCTTGATACCATATCGATAGGTTTTGGTCCCAAGAAAGAAAAAGATCAGTCCTACCACCATGACAATGTTAGGGATTCCAAATCCAACACCCCAATTAAAGTTGTCTTGGATATAGCTCAAGATCAGCATAGTCACAGAACTGCCAGTGCATTGACTGAAATACCACCAATTGAAGAAGGAGCTTTTAGCTTTGCACTCTTCTGGATTATTTCCATCAAACTGGTCGGCTCCAAAAGCCTGGATGCAAGGCTTGTGCCCACCTTCCCCAACTGCTACTAGATATAGAGAGAAAAAGAAGATCACTGGGATTTGAGGAGGAGAACATGATGTGATTTTGTCACTGTTTTGGCAATCAGAAGGTCTCAGATAAGGAAGCACAGCAGAGAGAGTTAACAAGCCTAGTCCCTGCCATTAATATATAGCATTCCAGGTCAAAGATAATTATCCTTCCATTACTATGAAGCCTTATAATAGTATAGTACTAAAAGAAATTCGTAACCATTTCAATGTATCAAATCTCACAGTTTCAGGTGATTTTTCTCTTATGACCTTGTGGTTTAGCCCTAGAAAATTAGAACATGTTAAGAACATTTTAGATTTGCAAACAAATTTTTACTCTATAAAACATCATAGAACAGTTTTTAAAAATTATTTTCAAAAACTATTTTTTAAAGTTATTTCAAAAGCACTTTCCACATATAACCTACCTTACTACTTTTAAAGGGATACAAGTGCCTAAAAGAAGGCTCTTTCATTATCTCTCAAGGCACAATGGGAAATATATCGACTCCTAATGCTTTTGCATGTCTTATTATATGAAATGACTTTGTTGATCTTTAAATATACTTTTTATTTTCTATTTTTAAATAGAAAAAACATCATGCATACGAGGAATGAATGCAATATTATAAAATATGAAGGTCAGGTAAGTGTTAAAACCATTGTGAAGGTCCAACATAACACAATATCCAAATTAATTTTTGATGTACTTGCCTTATACATTGAGTGAAAATATTTTTAAAATTAAATGTTTGTTAGTAAATCAATTAAACATGTATTTCCTTTTATTTTAGCTTGTGAAAGTTACATCTATATGAATTATGGATCCTTTGAAGTAATATTTTAACTCCTAGTTTTAAAGGACCATTTCATAATGACAGTTATGAAATTTTTGTAGTGTCTTATACATTAATTGAAAAGTTCTTATACATTGAGCTATTTTGCTTATTTATCAACTAGACTTCTATTTTTTAAAAAAAAAATTATATTTAACTTTGCTTAGTTTATTTATCAATATACTTTTATAGTAGTTTTGCCTCTAAGCACGAGTTCTTATAAGTATTAATTACCTTGAGCTTTTTTATATTTATTTTAAAATTTTATGCCTTAATTTTTCCTAACTTCACTATCAAATAACACCTAATTTTGTCAAAGTTAATATGCCATGTGTTGTACACTCATGGCTTAAAAGAAGGTGTATATTGACATACACGTAGACCAACGTGTAATTATATGAATACTCGCTTGTGGCCATGTCTTAACTAGCAAAGGGTGTGCATGAATTCTTAAGAGTACTCATGATGATGCAAGTGGGATGAATTTTGTTTAGGATGGGAATGGAACGGGCTTAAGAAAGGTTACCCATTTCAACCTTGTTTCGATTATTCAAATCATTTTTCATTATTGTTTTAATAAAAATTTAAACGAGACAGAACAGATAAGGAATTTCTCACACTCCTTTTCCCATCATGTTTAACTATATTAAAAAAATCTTAAAAACGCCCAAAAGCCACCCTAAACCCATTTCAAGTTAAAGAAAATAAAATAAAAATAAAATCTCAAACCTACCCTTCATTATTTATTTATTTTTTTTAATTTTAAAAGCACCTCAAAACTATGTTATTATATATGATTTTGCAAAGTCACCAAACATCATCTAATAATGGGAATTTTGAGGATCCATTTAGAATACATGAATAAAAATGAAAATAAAAATAAGAATAAACACTACATGAAAAGTGAGATGTATATGGCCACATAATATTAGTAGGAATCAACAAAATTTACAATCACAGAGCATGTAAAGCCTCACAACTATTTGAGCCGTGGGTCGAAGGAGGTTCCCACTGACCTTAAAGCAGAAGGAATTGATTGGGCGCTACTATAGGAGCTCCTATAGCTACAACAAGTAATGCGTTGTTACCATATATGACCTAATGGACACATTCTTTAGGCCACTAATATATGGATTTCAAAGCCACACGGGCTTGACCACTACCATAAAACTAATATATAAGCCGCCCAACACCTTTCCCACTCACCCTCCACACCAAGACCCAATTCTTTTTTCATCATTGCTGGTTTGAATCTTCAATCAATTGAGATCTTTCTATTTTTCTTTCCCCTTGTAACACTCAAGGGTTAGATTAGCCCAAAAATAGAATTTTTAGTCCATAAGCTTAAATTTTGGGCCCTATGGGTTTAAAGCCATATAAGCTTAAATTTTGGGTTATATATAGGCCAAAAAGAAAAATAAATAAATAAAAAATAATAATATTAGCATTAATAATATAAAAACCCTAAGATACATTCTGAATACACTTTTATACACTATAGAGAATGAAGGATAGAGAGGAGTTGGGATTTCAGACCAAGGTAAGGGTTTTATTTCAAAATATTTTCCTTCTCCTTACAATACAATTGTTATTTTAGTTTCATAAAGAAAAAAAAATAATATAATAAAAAAATTATTTAAATAAATAAATTGGTGTTTAGGTGAATGTAGAATTCATAAATCCTAAACCTAACCTTTTTTATGAGGATTTGAGAAGAAGAAATTAACCTTGGAATGGAACTTAGAATTTGGTGGATCTATATTTTTTGTTTTTAAAGAGTACAAAAAAAAAAAAAAGTTGTTAGCATGCATTTGCAATGGAGTTTGTAAGGATGATGGCTTGAATACCATGAAGAATTTCAAACATATAGCAAGGAATTTTTTTATTTTTATTATTATTATTACTTTGAATATTGGTATACTAATATATTGTGAATGTGAGATATTTACAAAAAACGAAAATGATTGAAACATATTCCTAAGCATAAGGAACCAAATAAGAACCAAATAGTAATTTTCAACTTTGTTAATTGCTTTTTTTATTAGAGTATTCTTCCTTTGATTGAGGTTTACCAAATCCTTTAATTTTCGGAATAGGCAATCTGTGTGTCAATGCCTTGATTTCTAATAAGTTTGTTTCATGAAAAATATTAATAAGATTGTACTATATGTACATTTAAATCTCATTATATTATACCTTTAGTTTTATTACTTTGTATCTTAGTCTTATTCTTTGTAACTTGGTCCCATTGCTTGTACCTCTGCTCAACCACCTAAATTTTATCACATATTTCAATGATCGAGATAAAAATTTGATAATTAAATACTTCTTTAGTACCTTAATCTTCCCTATGTGTAAAACACCTAGAGAAGAGAAATAGTCTTATAGTAGGTCATACAACTATGGTATCATGTCAATAGAGAGAGCAATGCCTAAAAATAAGAGAGTAAATTGGCCCAAGGTAGGAAATATGTAAAGCAGTATTACCGAAAGCCTAAAAAAATAATTATAAGAAAAGTAACAAAGTATTTTTAAATATTTGGGCCTATAGCCAAGCTTGAACTTGTAAGTAAGGCTTTGTTTGGAAACTATTTTAAAAATAATTTTTTAAATCAAAAAGCATGCTTAATAAATTTATTCTAATCGAAACAATTGAAAATTTTAAAGTATTATTTGGAGACTGTAAAGCAAGGCCTTGTTTGGAGACTATAAAGCATTGTTTTTTAGAATTTGTTATGAAAATATCTTTATATATATATAAATTTGAAGTATTTTCATTTCATTTTATTTTTTTGTTGAGTTGTTTGAAAAATAATTGAAAAATGGAGACTACTTTGAATTAAAACTTTTATATTATATTTTTTATATTTAATCTTAAACAAACTTTTGTTTTAAAAAACAAGTGAGAGAGGTTTTCAAGAATTATTATCGAAAGCTATTTTTAAAACTATTTTTAAAACGGTTACCGAATAGAACCTAAATTTCCAACCCATTTCGAACTCAACTTGAAGGCTACCTCTGACCAAGGTGTAAGGATGGTTCAAGCCCCCGACCCAAACCCGAGCAAAGAGGGTGCAACCTGGCCCTACTCACCCTGCCCACCCTGCCCTTTCACATGCCTACCTAGAAGTGTGAAGTCAGAGACTCTTGTCCTATATTGAATTAGAGATTCCATTATTGTATATATTATATACACATTGGTACAAGTTTAATATTTTAGGGCAAGTGGCCTATCTTGATATATAAATGAAAAGAATCTACAGAAGATATGATCGTGATTACCTTTATAAAAGAATGAGTAAAATAAAAGACGTGTAAAAGCTATTATTAGAAACAATGATTTCAGTCTCAATCTAAGTATTTTTCATTTAGTTCGTCTTCGTTACCTTCAATGCCAGTAATTCAGCAGAAGGTGCAAATACAAAATATCAGTTCATGAATAAACCGAAATGATGAGAAAAGAGGGAGACAAACCAGGATATAGAGAAGAGAAGCAATAACAATGGTGCGATATCGACCAAGATAAGTATCTGCAACAAATGCTCCTAGCAATGGCAACAAAGTCGCAGTCCCGGACCACGTATTCACGTTAGCAGCAGCCATGGCTGTGGACTGGCCCAGTGGTCCGGTAAGATAGTTTATAAGATTCGACCCTATGCCGTAGTATGCGATTCTCTCTGCAACTTCAGCACCTGCGCATATAAATTTAGAGCAGTTTTTAGGGTTTTATTGTTCTTAGAGAAATAATAATCGGTTTCAAGATTTATTGCATAAAGTATAAAAAGAGAAGTACAGATCATGTATTTCTGATCACGTCCCAATAAGTTTACCTATGATGAAATATGCAGATCTCCAAGCACCAGAGCTGGATCTCCTAGCTGGACAGCCTTGGTGGTCGACCATTCTGTCGACTGTGTCTTCCAGCAGTGGAGATTCCCAGCCTTCAACTATCTCCGGCATGGCCAAGTTTCAGTGAAAAACAGGAGATTTTCTCTTCCAAAATACTATGCTGTTGTTAAATATTAATAATGATAAGCATACAAATTAAATGTCATTTTCATCTGATTTGTCATGCAGCACTATTTTATGCTTATAAGATCTCATTTTGACAATCGAATATAGCTCGAAAGGAACACTTGTATAAATTCATTTACCAATTATGAGTTTCATATGATAACGTACCAGTCACTCTAATGCCTGTGGGTAATCACAATGAAAAGTCTAAAAATTGTAGCATATATACCATTATAATTAAGAACCATAATAGGATTTTGTAACAAGTATAACTAAGATGCTCTCGAATCACCCAAATGTTGGACAATGGCGTTAGCATTTGATTTCGTCTAGAATAGTGTTACTTTTGGGGTTGGCTTCCTCATTCCAAATCGAGGCCCAAGCTGGGTTTAGGAGAAATGGGACCAAGATAGAGTAGTGCTCGGGCTAGGGCCGTTCGGGATGGATGGGTACAAATACAACCTAGCTCGTTTATTGGGCTTGAAGACGAGGAAACCTAGCGGGCTGGCAAAGTTTTTGGATGGTTAAAATAACACTGGGCTATTGGCAAGCCCCCATTGTTCAGAGATCGTCTACCTAAACGGTTCCTTTCCTATATCAAAAGCTTTTAAGCCCCTCAGGATAGCCTTTATTCATGTGGAAACTCTTTCGTCCAACCCTCTATCACTTGGAAGCTGTTGGGCTAGCCTTTTGAAGAAATCCATATAATTATAATTGGATTGGGCATGGCCTCAAGCTTGATTCACCATTTCGGCACTTCTACTACACAGATTGAGGTGAGGCGGAGAGATAAGGAAGTGAGGGATTGATTTACTCATCAACCCCATGGTGTTAGATTTCACCTCAACAAAAGAAAAAATGGTATAAATTGACATACAAACCAAGTAATTCCTTTTTCCAAACGTTTTATCATTTGAATAGTAAAGGAATCCACAATAAGTTTGATAAAAATTGAGAGAAAAAATAACGGTTGTGTTTGGTAATTGTTTTTTAAAACAATTTTAAAAACTAATTTGAAGACAGTTTTTGAAAACTATTCTTTGTGTTAAATAAAAATTTGTTTAGAAACTTCAAATGTTTTAACATGTTTTTATTCTTTTTAATTATGTTTCACAAATAATTTTATGTCTAATGCTTTATTTTTTAATCATTCTACTTGTTTGTATAATTATTTTTTAAAACAACTATAAAAAATTAAGTGGAAACAACTAGAAGATATTATCTCAAAACATCCTATTTTCTGTTCTTAAGAATAGAAGCAGTTTTTTTTCTTTCACTAAAATTTTCTCAAATTGCCAATCTTAAAAGATTATTAAGATCATATTATTTTGGTAAAAAATGAATAATAATATTTTGAAAACTATAACAAAGAATTATAATATTTTAAAATTTTACACAAATTTTAATTTTAAAATAGATATTAAATTATAAGAAATAAATTCAAAATGAATAGACAATAATTTTTTAAATGAATAATATAATGATAAATTTTGTAAATAGTATCATTGATAATAAAAACATAAATTATATATTTTTTCAAAGGAGTAATGATATTTTAATAGAAGTTAAAAATGTGAT
>JAJJMF010008458.1:0-22971 GCA_022058775.1 Vitis hybrid cultivar | reverse complement strand
GACTCAGAAAAAGGTAAATTGTACGAGTAGTAATGGGCCACCAAGGAGCTACTATGGAATACTGAAAACAAAATTTAAAGACATGTGCTAAAGGGACAAAATTGAGGGTCTATAATAATATTACAGTTTCATTGGGAAAAATAAAATAGTGGGTCACAAAATATATATTTTTGTTACACAATATCTTTATAGATGAAAGTTTGACAATTTGAAACATTTTCATATCAAATTCAATCAAAACATTCAAATTATTTATTTACTCTGGTCATCAAACATCAAATGGTGCTCAGTTATGTGAGACTTTTCAAATAGAGGGCTAGCCTCAAATTGTTCCTTTAAGGTGGACGGAACCAAACACTACTAGTACTAGTAACCTCTAACCAAACTCTTAGAAACTGGAGTCCAAATCAATTACATTCCCCACCAAGAAATGTAAAGGTCAATTATTATATCCCGTTGACAAGGGTCAAAAAGTCAAAAGTCAACTATTATATCCCGTTGATAAGGGCCAAACAAACCAGAGTCAAACACTTATTTCAATTATTCAAATTTGCAAAACTATTGTATCCTTAGCCTAAAATCGAAATCTTCTAAAGAATCTTTTTTTTTTTTTTTATATAAAAAATTTATATTTTTTAATTTTCAAAAAAAAAACAAAAATTTAAAATTTTTATATTTTTAAAATAAAAACGAATTAAAAAAAAAAAAAAAAAACTAATCCTAATCTAGATTTGGATTTTTAAAAAAATATCTAATGTGTTTGAAATTAACTAATGAATCCAAAATATTAATCTAGGGGTTAGAATCTTACTTATAGAGATTTGTTCTTCAAACCTTGAAATTCGATTCCAACCTTACGTTCTCTGGAATTCTATGAACAAAAACCCTATTTAGAAAAGAACAGGAAGAATAGAATTTCTAATTTATACCTAGGGTATTTATTTGGAAAATTACATTTTTATCCCTCTTTCATTTTATTTAATTAATTAATTAATTAATTAATTAAATTATTATTAATATTTTCCTAAATTACCCCTAAAAAAAAACTTGGGCGTTACATCCTCCCCTCCTTAACAAAAGTTTAGTCCTCTAAACTTGACATATCTGAGTCTTGAAATAATTGAGGATGCTTTTCTCTCATCTCTTCTTCTAACTCCCAAGTGGCCTCTCGGATACTATGATTGCTCCACTGGACTTTTACCAACTTGACAATAGCATGTCGTAGTACCTTATCCATCACATCCACAATTTGAACGGGCACCTCTTCATAGGTCAAGTCCTCATAAATTTGAATAGGCTCCAACTCCACAACATGAGAGGGATCATAAATATATTTCCTCAAAGTCAAAACATGGAATACATTATGAATTTTAGATAGACTTGGGGGCAAGGCCACTTTATAAGCCAAAGTGTCTACTATTTCTAATACCTTAAATGGTCCCACAAAACGATGACTAAGTTTCCCTTTTCTTCCAAATCTCATTATAGACTTCATAGGTGAAACTTTCAAGAAAACATGATCGCCCACCTCAAACTCCAAATCTTATCTGCGATTATCAGTGTAACTCTTCTGTCTACTTTGTGTTGCTTTCAATCTTTCCTTAATTAAAGAGACCTTTTCAACAATCAACTGCACAAGTTCAGGTCCCAAAAGTTTCTTATCTCCAACATCATTCCAACAAACAAGAGATCAACATCTCCTACCATCCCAATGCTAGCTTGAAAGCTATTATTATAGGCAAACTCCACTAGGGGCAAATAATCATCCCAATTACCTTTTAGGTCAAAAGCATAAGCTCTCAACAAATCTTCCAAGACCTGAATTACCCTCTGTGATTGACCATCAGTTTACGGATGAAAAGCAGTACTAAAACTCAACTTAGTACCTAATGCTTTCTATAAACTATGCCAAAATCTAGAAGTGAAAATATGATCTATGTTGGATACTACAGAAACAGGGACACCATGCATTCTCACAATCTCCTTAATATAAAGAGAAGCCAAACGATCCATAGAAAAATTGACTTTCATCAGCAGAAAATGAGCAGACTTTGTCAATCGATCAACAATCACCCAAATCGCATTATTGTCCCCTAAGGTCCTTGGTAACCCTGTTACAAAATCCATAGTAATATGTTCCCATTTCCACTCGGGAATAGAAAGTGGCTGCAAAAACCTTGTTGGTTGTTAATGTTCAGCTTTCACTTGTTGACACACCAAACACTAAGCCACAAATTGCGCAATATCTCGCTTCATACCTGACCACCAATAATTATGTCTCAAATCTTTGTACATCTTTGTTCCTCCTAGGTGGATCGCAAGCCTAGAACAATGAGCTTCCTCCAAAAGCTTCCTCCTTAAGTCTTCATCATTTGGGACACGAAGTCTAGTCCTAAACCTCAAAATCCCATCATCTGATAAAACAAAGTCAAGCTTACTACCCTTTTTAACCTCTTCCATAAGTTGCACTAAATTCAAATCGTTCTTTTGTAGGGCCTTAATTCTCCCAATTAAGTCTGGTTGCACTCTAAAGTTCGCTACAAGAGCTCTCGAGTCCAAAACTCTCATATGGACTTGTAAACTCCTCAAATCTTCCAATAATTGCCTCTGACAACCTCTAATAGCAGCTTAGGAACCAACAGATTTCCTGCTCAAGGCGTCAGCCACAACATTTGCCTTCCCTGGGTGATACTGAATAATGCAGTCATAGTCTTTAAGTAGTTCAATCCACCTCCTCTGTCTCATGTTCAATTCCTTTTGGGAAAATAAATACTTCAAACTCTTATGATCTGTGAATATCTCACAAGTTTCACCAAAAAGAAAATGTCTCTAGATCTTAAGTGCAAAAACCACTACAGCTAACTCCAAATCATTAGTAGAATAATTTCATTCATAAGGCTTCAACTGTCTAGAAGTATAAGCTACAACTTTCCCATGTTGCATAAGAACACAACCCAAACCCTGACAAGAGGCATCACTATACACCACAAACCCTCCTAAGCCTGAAGGAATAGTCAAAATAGGAGTTGTCACTAATCTGTTCTTTAACTCTTGGAAACTACGTTCACAATCATTAGACCACTCAAACTTAACCCCTTTCTAAGTCAACCTGGTCAAAGGTAGGGCGATCTTAGAGAACCCTCAATAAACCGCCTATAATAACCAGCCAGTCCTAAGAAACTTCGAATCTCGGTCACAGTATTAGGTTTCCTCCAATTTGACACGGCATCTACATTTCCAGGGTCAACAGAGATGCCATCCTTGGTCACCACATGCCTAAGAAAAGAGACTTTATCTAACCAGAACTCACACTTCTTTAGTTTATCATACAGTTGCTTATCTCTAAGAGTCTGCAATACAGTACTCAAATGGCGCTCATGCTCCTCCCTACTCTTTGAGTACACCAAAATATCATCAATAAAAACCACCACAAACTGATCTAGATAGGGCTTGAATACTCTATTCATTAAGTCCATAAAAGTAGCAGGTGCATTAGTTAAATCAAAAGACATAACAAAAAACTCATAATGCCCATATCTAGTTCGAAAAGCAGTCTTGGGTACATCTTCACTTCTAACCCTTAACTAATGATAACCAGACTGAAGATCAATCTTAGAGAACACACATGCACCCTAAAGTTGATCAGACAAATTATCAATCCGAGGAAGGAGATACTTGTTCCTCACCGTCACCTTATTCAACTCTTTGTAATCAATGCAGAGTCTCATAGATCCATCTTTCTTTTTTACAAATAAAACAGGAGCTCCCTAAGGTGATACACTAGGCCTAATGAAGCCCTTATCTAACAACTCTTGAAGTTGAATCTTCAACTCCTTAAGCTCCATAAGTGCCATCCTATAAGAGGCCTTAGAGATAAGAGTTGTCCTTGGTGGCAAATCAATGGTGAACTCTACCTCTCTCTCTGGTGGCAAGCAAGGTAGATCATCTGGAAAGACATCAGGATAGTCCCTTACAATGGGTATGTCTTCCAACTTTAAATCATTTTCCTCATTCACCACATAAGCTAAAAAGCCTTGACAACCTTTCCTGAGCAAAGAACTAGCTAGCAAGGCTGAGATCATACGCAGTGGTTTGTCCACATGCTTCCCTTCAAAACTAAAATCAGGCTAACCAGGAATGCTAAACGTCACTCTTTTCCCAAAACAATCAACAGATGCATGGTATGAAGCTAACCAATCCATCCCCAAAATCACATCAAAATCCTGGAGGTCAAGAAGTACTAAGTCAACTGTCATCTCTTTATACCCAATCATCACACAACAATCTCTAAGTATTTTATTAACCACAACAAAATCCCCTAAAGGAGTAGCAACAAATAAATCAAAGTCCATGTTATCAATCAGCATACCTAACAAACCAGTAAAAGATACGGAAACAAAAGAGTGTGTTGAACCAAAATCAATTAAGGCTCTAGAAAATAAGGTGTGAATTCGAAGAGTACCTATCACTACATCAGAAGTAGCCTAAGCATCTCTATCAGTCATAGCAAATACACCTCCTTAAGCCCTAGGCTTTTGTCTATCCTCTTTATTCTCCTCCTTAGGCTTCCCAAATACAAACTTCTTACTCTTTGGACAATCCCGAACCATATGTCCTTGTTTTCCACAACCAAAGCAAGCTCTTGTCTCTCTATAGCATGGCCTACCCCCATGCTTCTTGCCACAAGTAGGACAAATCCCATCTAAATTTTGTGTTGTTTTTCATTTATTATGATTTCTACATGGAGCAAACTTTTTCTATGCTTGGTTACCATGAGCACCATCATTTCTATTCTTTTTCCTTTGTTGTTCCCTATACTGGTGAAACTCTTCATTATCCGTCTCTGCAATAAGGGCTCTGTCTACCACCTCTAAACAAACACTAAGCTTCAAAATCTATATCTTATTCTTCAGATAAGGCTTCAATCCATCCTGAAACTTTAATGATTTTTCCTTCTCTGTAGCAATCAACTATGGGGCAAAACGTGATAGTTCGGTAAACTTAGCCTCATTTTGGGCCACAGTCAAATTCCCTTGTTCCAAATGGACAAACTCTCCTACCTTTTGTCGTCGACCACTGTTAGGAAAGTACTTCTTATAAAAAGCCTCCCTAAACTAACTCCAAACAATAGGCCTCTGATCCTCCAAAAGCCTCTTAGTCATGCGCCACCAATGGTTTGTTTCTTTGTCTAACATAAATGTTGCATAAGAGGCTTTTTGCTCCTCAGAACAATCAATGAAATCAAAGAATTAATCTATTTTCATAATCCAAGCCTTTGTCTCTATTGGTTCTAAAGTACCAGAAAAGCAAGGGGGAAGGACCCAACTTCTTAAAATCGTCAAATGAGCTACCCCTAGTAGATGAGGATTGTCCTTGACCATTACTTCCAGTAGCTCTAGCTTGACACTCAACCAAGCTAGCCAAAGTCCCTAAGTACCTATAAAGCCCTTCAGTACACATAGGGGGCAAAACCTCAGATGGAGGAGGTATATCAGCATTAGCCTGACTGTTTTGGGAAAATGCAGGTCTCCTTTGTGGCATGGTGTCCTATAAAGCAACAAATATAACTAAATTAGTCACTAAAAAGCCAAATAAGCAAGTCAAAATTGTAAAGAATAAAATGAATCAAAGTAGATGAAGTTGAAACTTAAACTAATGCGTCACTCATCTATTCCCAAAGGTAAACTAAACAAGTTCCCATCAAGATCACAACCTAGCGCTCTGATACCACTCTGTCACTCCCCAAGACCCATTCCAAGGGTGTGACGGTCATTTCACACCTCAAACCCGAAGGCTTAAAGTGTAACTTGACCCAAACAATCATATTGTAACTGGAAGTAACCAATTACCAAATATCTATTCAGAGTAGTGGAACAAAATTCTAAAATCTTCAAACTTAACTTTAAAACTAAGAATCCATCAACCAAAATCCATTATCCAAATGGATTGCAAACTCAAACGAATCAAGTGCTAACAAATTTTCATAATCTCCAAATCTCAATTTCAAACTATCATAAAAAAAAAATTTGTAAGTTCAAATCTAAATAGCTTCCAAAAACCAAATAATCCAAATGAACATAAACTTATAAGCTAACAATGTCCAAACATAACATCCTAAGCAAAATCCTAATGATGACCATTCCCCAACCTAGCCATCATTTCTCGCCCGAACTAAGGGTACCTGAAAAATTATCAACAAATAGGAATGAACTCAAAACCCAATAAGGAACATTAATGCATTCTATGGATCAAATATTTCAAGTTCACTTGCAAAATAGGAGATATTATAACTAATTATTTTCATAAACCTTTGACTCAGTTTTGCCAATACATTCAAAACTTTTAACTGTACACTTTCATTTCTTATTCAAACATTTTCATATCAAATTCAATCAAAACATTCAAATTATTTATTTACTCTGGTCATCAAACATCAAATGGTGCCCAGTTAGGTGAGACTTTTCAAATAGGTGGCTAGCCTCAAATTGTTCCTTTAAGGTGGACGGAAGCAAACACTACTAGTACTAGTAACCTCTAACCAAACCCCTAGAGGCTAGAGTCCAAATCAATTACATTTCCCACCAAGAAATGTAAAAGTCAATTATTATATCCCGTTGACAAGGGCTAAAAAGTTAAAATTCAACTATTATATCCCATTGCTAAGGGTCAAACAAACCAGAGTCAAACACTTATTTCAATTATTCAAATTTGCAAAACATAATATCTCCCCATTCCTTTGTTGTAAACAAAATGTAAGGTTCTAACATATTTTTCATGCAAAACATATTTAATCCATGCATAAAATGAATAATAACTCAAAACATTTCCAAATGATGTATATAAAAATTTGTTTCTAAAAAAAAAAAAAAACAACTACATTAATTTCCCTTACCTCAAAAGAAGTCCTCAAAAACTTTGGAGAAAAATAATCCTGAAAATATACTCTTCACCTAACAAAATATAAGAGAAATAACCATTACTATTTATCTAAAATTATAGGTTTGACAACCCTAAAATTTTAGGTATTCAAATTAATGTTTTTAATTATGAAAGATAATTTAATCTATTCCTATTTTAGAAAAATTAGTAAATTTCTAATTTATATAAAACTTAATTTTATTTTCAATTTATTTCTTGGGACACAACTTAATTTAATTAAATTACAATTTATTTCACTAATTAAATTTTATGCTACTTATTAACTTAATATTTATCATTAATCTAATTATAATACTATAAATTTAACTAATTTGTACTTCACCTTATTTATTTATACATAATTTATTCTACCACTTTCATATTTTCCAAACACAACTACCATGACACTCACACAACTATCATTGTAATATATATAAATATGTACATACCATCCACCCACTCACACTCCACGTGCATGCCTCTTATTATTATTAATATTATTATTTTCATCCACACACTCACACACTCCACATGCATGTCTTTTATTATTATTAATATTATTATTTTCCTCATTCCTCTATCTTCCAGTTCCCACACACATGCAACTTTTTTTTTTTCTCACTATTCTTCCATTTAAGAAATTTTGAATTTCCCCATTTTCATCAATAGAACAACCTATATTCCTAATTTCAATATTTTGACCTATTTTTTTTTTTAAATAAATTAACTCTGGCCTAAAATCGAAATCTTCCAAAGAATTTTTTTTTTTCATCTAAAAACTTAAGATTTCCCAATTTCCAACAATAAATCAAAATCTTAAATTTTCGATATTTTGACATTAAAATGAATTAAAAATAAATAAACAAACCCTAATCTAGATTTGGATTTTCCAATAAATAGCTAATGTGTTTGAAATTAACTAATGAATCTAAAATATTAATCTAGGGATTAGAATATTACCTATAGATATCTGTTATTCAAACTTTGAAATCTGACTCCAACCTTACGTTCTCTGGAATTCTGTGAACAGAAATGCTATTCAGAAAAGAACAAGAAGAATAGAATTTTTAATTTATACCTATAGTATTTATTCGAAAAATTACATTTTTACTCCTCTTTCATTTTATTTAATTAATTAATTTAATTATTATTAATATTTTCTAAATTACTTCTAAAAAAACTTGGGCGTTACAAAATGAGGATGAACATCAAAATCAAGTAAAAGTAGGAAGTATAGAACTTAGTACAGTTCAAATAGAATTATTTCTTATTTCTACATGTCCCATTAAGAGTTAGTGTGAATTTAAGTGGTCAAATAAAAGCAATGAAATATTTCTTATTTCTTGTATATGTTATGATAAGTTTGGAGACAAGGATGACATTATGATTGTTCATATTTGCAAACACATCTTATTACCTTCATACATTGCACCATGGTGAACCCCTCATTCTTACCATGCACTTTGTCATCAGGACTTTAATAGTTATAGTTAGATGACATAGTTTGATTGTGCTATTAGATTAAATTGTAATAATATATATCAATTTACATTGTATTGAAACACGTTTAGTTACATGTGATATTTGAATGATCTTTTTTTCTAAGTTGTAATTTATAATATACTATGTACTATAATATAATTAATACATAAAATGTCTAATAATTATGTGTATTACATTATATAATTAATACATATTTGATTTTTAATTATTATTTAACTAAAAATGAATAGTTGTATTATAATATCAGTATGAGTGAAAGACAACCCATGAAAATTCCTAATTTTATTTAAATGAACTAAAGAAAAATTAAGAAACTAAAGGGGGAACTTAACCCATGTACTTTTTTATTCACATTAGTAATGTTGACATTTTAGGTTTAAACAAAGCTTATTAGTAATAAGTCCAAAAATTACATTTAAATGGTTTAGATTAAGAGAAAATTAAATGAAGTAAAAGAAATGGGAAAACATTCATCTTTAACTACTACAACCTTTTAATTAATGAATACTTCATTTAAATCACATTATTTTTTAATCATGCATCTTTTTTATTACTAGTGAAATGTCACGTGCATTGTTGCACATGAAGTGCACATAAGTGACAAATATTAATATATAGAGTTTGAGTTTAAATATTTGATGAATGTTAGTATATATAGTTTGAATTTAAATATTTGATCATATGTTAATGTCTCTCTTACTTTAAATTTATTATATTTTTCATATTAGAATTTACTAATATGTAGAAAATTACTTTGAAGTTAAATCATTTATTTCTTTAAAATGAGGTGAATTTAAAAATAGCAAAATAAACTATTTCATCCTAGTTCTAAAATCTTGAATAAAATAATTGATAAAGTGAAATCTATAGGATAAG
Source organism: Vitis hybrid cultivar (assembly GCA_022058775.1). Classification (NCBI taxonomy): domain Eukaryota; kingdom Viridiplantae; phylum Streptophyta; class Magnoliopsida; order Vitales; family Vitaceae; genus Vitis; species Vitis hybrid cultivar. The sequence goes on along the minus strand of JAJJMF010008458.1, from coordinate 13,674 downwards.
AGGTTTAGATTATTGAATTTTTTTTCTATTTTTTCAAGGGGTGGGGGTTATTTTTTGGTTTTCTTTTTACCTAATTTTAACATATGTCCTTTTTTTTCGTAATGCATGAGATTTTATTTTGTATGGTTAAATTAGTCCAAATCAATGTGTTCAATAAATTCAACATTGAGGCATTTCCTGAACTAATATATTTCAACCTCAAGTAAATCAGGGAACAAGTAAAATGTTGATTAATCATTACAAGTGACAAAAGAAGATATTATCTACTTTCAAGTAAAATGTATGCCTCATGATATGGATGTTGTTGGGGCAGATTGACAGTTGTTTTCTGCGATGGCAAATTTGGGATGCATGGGTCCACCATATCTACTTTAATTGCAAGTGACAAAAGAAGATATTATCTTCTTTAATCATTACCTAGTTTTTTTGGCAATCCTAGAGGTTGAACAATTGAGTTCAAATGGCAGTTTCTGATCTAAAAGTTCCATGTCTGCTAGTTTTCAAAGCAAATGTCTTCCATGACCAACCTTGTAGTTGTTAATATTTCCTATTCACTCACAATTGAATCGTTTTTTATGGGATGATTGAAACGTTATTTATGTCCATGTGCTCTTGACTAATGTGGATTGTGAGGTTTTTAAGTTCATCCTATTGGCTTGGGTGTTAGAAATGGTAGATTGTTTTAAATGAAGCCAATGAATGAAAAATTACAACCGGTTGCCCTCAATGATCACAGAAAACTTCATTACTAACTCTTTGTAGTAGAATTGCTCTGTAATTTAGCAGTCACAAATAACAAATGGTAGTACCATAAGGGTATCATACAGAGGTAGAGTGATCAGTTTTCCAATTATAGGCAGTATCTCTTCAGCCAAGGCCATTCATTTCAGATTAATAATATTTCTACTGACATCTTACTATATGAAAAATGGAATTAAGGGTTGTCTCAAACCATTCGCTCCATTCATAGAAAATATGAATATGTTAATCATCTTTAGAGAGGTCTAATTCATAACCCTGTAGAACTCAAACTCCCAAATTTAAACCCTGCTGACAAGAAATCACCAAAAGATTGAGAAATTCCTATGGAATTTTCATCTTGTCCATTATCCTCTTTTCTTCAAAGGAAAGACTCCACAATGATCCTTCAAGCTTTCCCAAGGCCTAATTGAGGGGCCATGCAAGCCTAAAGGTGCAAATCAGAATTTAGGCAGATCATAAATGGCCTACAAGGAACCACACAGGCATCTACAAAGGCCTAAAGACAATGGAACTCCTTGGACAACACAAGAAGTTTTCATACAACACCTGGAGCTTTTCCAACTGGCTGATCAACCATCTGCTAATTTTTGTTGGGGCTATTACAATAAAAACAAACCATGGCCCAATTCCCTCCAGCCCAAAATATTGAGGGGGTGCTACAATGGAGAGAAGCCCCAAGAATAAAGAAAATTTTCCCCTACTTTCAACATGATTCTGCCATCAAATAGGGAATTCAAAATTTAAAATCTTCTCTATTAGGTAACCACCATAGACACAAAAACCGGATGTGGCTCAATGCACAAAAAAGAGATGTGGCTCCATAGTGAATAACATGTACTTTGAGTACCCTTGCTTTGGAAATGTTAATAGAAATGCATTCACTTACTTTTTTGAAAACTCTTTACTCCTTAAACTAAGGTAGTCTTCCAAACAAAAGAACAATTTGATCTCAATAAGTTCAATAATCAGGTTTTCCTAGTAAAACAATTAAAGTTGTAGGTTTAAGGCTAATAGAATATATTCTCATGACACAAAGATCAAGTAAATCATCACTAAGCACCACTCTTGACAACTATACCAACAATATGTAATGCAATCATATTTTTGAAGTGCATAAAAAGCAGTCTTAACGCTACGTATGACTATATTTAACATGCTAATAATTGCATGCAGATATGGAGAACCAACTCATTTAACTTTATTGCCATTATATACAATAAATTCACAGCCTTGGATAACCATCTGGACACCCTATACAATTTTCTCTATGTGACTTTTGATTCATTTAATACAAGCTAAATTTTAGACACAACTAACTAGATTATTATGTATATAAATGCATTTTACACAAGATTACGATCTTAAAACACCTTCCACAACCGTCATGAATACTTCAATTATATCAAAAACTCTCTAAAGAAGGTGTAGCAAAACCAGTTCATGATATTTCTCCCACTACCACTAAGGAATACATATATATTGTGAGTTTCTCACACTGTTGACAACACTAGAAGCTCACAATTTGTCACAACTCAAATTCAACAAGACACAGATAGTTGAGCTTATTTCACATCATATAAATTATGAGATTATGAAAAATAGCATGTGGTCCTAAAAGCTCACTTAACATAGTATAAATTTTAAGATGGCGAAAAAAGTAGCAGGCTGACATTTCCTTATTCAATTTTAAATCAAAAGCACACACAGACAAGAAATGAATGATTTAAGAAAAAAACAAAACAAAACCAAATGATCATTTTACAAACCAAAAAAGAGAATTAAATCAACACTATCATTTTCCTTGAGCATGACAGAATCGAATCACACAAATGCATCCACAAAACCCATGAGCATTTCTACAAAATTCGGCAAACTTGTAAACCCATCAAACATACTCCCACAAAATCAAAATTCCCCACAAAACCCCAAAATAAACCATTGGAATGAGAATCATAAAGAATCATACCAGAGAAGATATTAATAAACCATTTCCAAACAAAAAACATCCATTCTACCTATGGTTTAATAACCCCATTGCTGAGAAAGAGCAAGAACAAAAGTTGAAACCTAAATAGAGAGAGAAAATGGGGAATAAATTATCTTGAGAAAGCTTGGTGATGGTCATGGAAGCAATGAGCTACACAGGGATGAGGTAAGGGTTGGGAATCGCCGGTTGCAATTGAGACTAGAGAGCTACAAGGGATGGGCTAGGGTTGGCCAACGGACGTCGGGTTGCAATCGTGATTTGGGGGAGTGTAGACCCTCAATTTTTTCCCTTGACACTTGCATTTATCCTATGAGTGTCACATGCACCCATGTTTTCATATGGTACCACTAGGGCCTCCTTTTGGGCTTAGTCGGTTTTTTTTAGCCTTGTTTAGGTTCGTATGTGGTTCATTGTGGTGCGAGTATGGTTCATTTTGGAGTGTCATCATGGCCATTTTCCTAGTTGTTGGCATCATGCCATAGGAAGGAAGTGGGGTCATCCCGAAGTTTTAGCTTAGTTGGAGTTTATCGGAGAGTGTCTGAATTCGGAGCACTCGGGGTTGTTTTGGTCATATCTCCCTCATCCAACCTTGGAATCACGCACCGCTTTTTTTCATGGACTCCTTATTCTTCAGGGAAAATTCGGTCAAATTTTCATAATTTTTCTCAACCTGCTCGACCGGTCCCTAAAGTTTCAGTTTAGGCAGAATGCATAGGAGCAAGTTCGAATTCAGAGCACTCAGGCTTGTTTTGGCCATATCTCCTTCATCCGACCTCGGAATAGTGCACCATTTTTTTTCATGGCCTCCTTATTCTTCAGGAAAAATTCTTTCAAAATTTCATAATTTTTCTCAACTGGTTCAACTGGTTGGCGTCCGGTTCATCGAGCTAGCTTGTATGAAGGACTGGTTTTGATGATTTTGAAGCCCAATTCCTACATGGCTTGGGCCCATAAGATCCAGGTCGGTCTTGGGCTATATTGTGGGTCCATTTTGGGCCTTGGTTTGGGTTCCTTGCAGCCCACCATGAATCCATATGGATCCTTAGTGGTGAAGCAAGTTGAAAACTTAAAGGAGTCAGCTTGCATAGAGAATTGGTGAGGAGAGTTATTGGGGAGTGTGGTTTTGAGGTTGAAGGGCTGTTTTCCAGAGCTGAATGCATGGGAAAATGAATGGAAGCTGGAGGAACAAAATGGTCTGATATAAAAGCCAAAAGAGGGGAAGAAGAGGTGGACTTCTCTCTAGATTCTAAGAGGAAACTCTGTCAAAACGGTAAAAGCCAAAGGAGATCCACTATAAGAAAAAAGGTCATTGTTGACATATATTCTCTTGACTTAAGGTGATATATGTCTATATTGTCTATTTAAATGAACAATAATGACATATACAACTTGTTTAAACCAATAATGACATATAAAATTTCTTGAATTCTTTCATGACTTATATAATGGAATCTTGACAAATAATTTATAAGTCAATGTATAGTTAATATGTTCATATGTCAAGGTACTTAAATAAAAACAATAATGATAACAATTTGTTTGATATGTGTAGATCTAGTTTACTTACTAAGTATTATAAATTAAAGTGAAAACAATCTATTTTGATTAAGGAAGTCAATGTTTATTTAATAAATTATTTTAATAATGCTAATATCAATTTTCATTTTTTATTTATCAAATTGATTAAATAATTTTTTAGTCTATACCAATAACAATGAAATAAATTTTTATAAATAATTTTTTATTCACTAATTTTAGTGAAATAAAATTTGCTACATTATGGTTTTTTTTTATAACTGATGTAAATAAAATCAATCTTAATAAACTATTTTTTTTATTCATTGATGTTAATAAATTTTTTTTTTTTTTTTGAGTTTGTATTAATATAATCTATTTTTCATTATTTTAAAATTAGTAATTAACTTGTATTTAATTTAAAAGTAATTAATTAATTTATGTGAACTTGAAAATTAAGATAATTGAAATTTTAATTTATAAATTGACGGGCATAATATTAGGTTTCAAAATTTTACTTTTTAAGTTAACTCATACAAATTTAGATATTAGGAAAGAATAAAATTAATTATAGTATATTGGCATTATACAAGTTATAAATATATTCCATAAATTGATTCTCATAAAGTTGACTATCATATAATAAGAATTTAAATTTTGGTGTGATAATATTAATGTTGGTGAAATCTGGATGTTTATTTTATAATCTCATCCTTACCATTCATTTCAATTAGGAAATATTTTGTGTTAACAAATGACAAGGAAAAGATTTTATAAAAAGGAAGTGTGAAGGTGACATAGGGGATTTAATCTTAGTGAAAAAATAGAAAAGAAAAAATTGGATATTATAATAAGACGTTAGAATAGACTCACTTGAGAATCATTGCTCTAATCGTGATTTTTTTTTTTATAATAAAAGTCAATATCGTGTTGTTTCCATCATTCAGGAAGCTATTTAATTATATATGTTGAGTTGAAATTAGCAAAGTAGACAATAAGATATGTAACTTTGTGACTACATATTATAATAGATTTAGAGTCCATTTGTGATTGATTTTAGTGTTTTTAATAATAACCCTTCCATTATAAATACTTTTAAGGAAAATTAGTTGGTCTGTAGATATTAGCTAAAAAAAAGCATTTTGATAGTGTTTTTGATAATGATCAATAAAAGTGTAATTTTTTTTTTGAAGAATTACATATTATTATTTCTATAATTTTAGAAATGATTTTAAAAATTCTAATGTCTAAAATAAATAAAAAGGATTGTGTTCAATGATATTCCTATTCTAAGTGTTTTTAATGAAAGTGTTTTTTAGGATAATCACCTATAAAATCCTTCTTTGGGTGCACTATTAGTGATTTTCAAATTTTTAAAATTGTTTTTAAAATTTTATCAAATACTTGATTTTATTTCAAAACGTCTTTTATGTTAGAAACATTTTTTAGAAGCATTGTCAAGCGGACTCAAAGTGTTTTCGTTATTGATTTTTTATTTAATTACAAAACATATATAAAAAAAACACAGATTTGTTTGTAATATCTCACATCACTCCTCTTAACTATGTAGATGTGTTTTAAAACTTTGAGAGTACATTTGTAATATCTACACGGTTGGGTATGGATCGAGTCAAATGTTTAGGACCCGTAATCCCGTGGACACGACATTGTGTCTACGTAAGGGGATAGTCGTTACAAAATCTATAATATTTTAATGGTATTATTTTGTAAACTAATTTTCTAGATATAATCTAATTAAGGAAAACACAATATCCGGACCATAATTAAGCTCAGCCCATTTCGATATATTCAGACCAGTCCAAGCGAATATCCAAGTCCTAGCTTATATTAGGGTTAGGGTTTTAGTGACTTTGAATTTCCTCGGTGAAGAAGGCGAAGATTAGAGAGAGAAGAAAAGAAAGAAAATCAATGGCGTCGCCAGTGGGATCAGGTGCGGCGATGCCTTTCGGAGAGCAGCGGGGATGACGTACATATCCTACTCGAACATCTGCGCGAATCTGGTGAGGAACTGCCTCAAGGAGCCATTCAAATCCGAAGCCCTCACTTGTGAGAAGGTCCATTTCTCCATTTCCAAATGGGATAATGGCATTCCTTAGAAGCCCAATAATCCTCTATCTCTTTCGATTGTTGGTCTTTTCTTTAATTTGTTTTTGTCGATCCGCTTGGTTGCCGAGAAAAATTGTGAGGAAAAAGAGGGGGAATTAAAGCATAAACTCATCATAGCTTCATTTTGTCTTTTTCATTGAATTTAGTGGTTTGTTGACTCTGGATCTGTTTGGTTGCCAAGAAAAACTGAGGAAGAATGAGATTAAAAAAATTGCGTAGAAAATAATCATAAGCTCACTCTTTTTGTTTCAATCAATTTTGGATTTTTTTTTTCTTTTTTCAAATTGTAGTGTATGTCATATTTCTTGGTAACTGATTGTTTGATTAATGAGAATCTTGGTTGAAATTAGGATTTGTTTGGCTGCTGAGGCATTTTGAGTAAATAAGGGTGAAATTTTGAATTATTTTTCATTGGCCTGAACGAAACTTAGACTATACTAGGCATTATAGGACCTTTTTTATTTTCTTTTCTTTTTTCTACTGGAAACTGTAGCAGCAATGTAAAAAGAAGGATTCAAATTTTCATTCTTTTGTTTGTTCCTTTGATTCTCAACAAGCAAGTGGAGGGTTAGGATTATTTTGACTTGTACTTCTTGGTTGAGATATACACTGCGAAAGGAAAATGCTATAATCTTACTCTAAGCCCATGTACTAGATGACTTGGATGTTGCCTCGACAACACCTTGTGGCTAACATGTCAGAGCCATGGGTGAACATGTCAGCATGCATGGTACGAACTATCAGCATGCATGATGCGAACTATCATCATTGTGAAGAATTGGTAATAGGTTTGCTAACAGTATTTTCCATTTCCTGTGTCAGTGATGATGTTGGTTGCGTTAACCTCTGTCTTCACAAATGTGTTTCCATCTCTTGCCTATGGTGTTGATGCATGTTTAGAGTGGTAGAGGAATTATAAGGAACTTATAATCCCCTTGGTTTTCCATGTGACTTATTAATAGAATGTAGACAAAAGCCCCACTCCATGCTCTTTCTGATTGTAAAAGGTTGTTTAACCTACTGTTGTTGTTTTTTCCAAAAATAAATAAATTTTTTAATTTTTTTTAAGCAAGAGGGAATTTATTTGAAAAAACCTATTTGACTGTTAGTGAGTCTCACAGGTCAGCTGGATAATGTACTTCAAGGTAGAATCTTACAAAGTTTTGAGACCTAAAAGAGTGATATACTTCTATTGAAGAGCTTAATGGATAGGTTTTACAATTTAACTTTTTTGCATGTTAAATAGAAACCTCTTCACCATACAATTTTTTTTTTTTTTACTGATTAATACTTCATTAGAAGTTATAACTGTGCCGAATAGGCTTCTATAGGTGAAAATCCTTGCTTATTCAATGTTAGACTGCCAACAATACGTGGTTGTATAAATGGATTTCATTCAGTCTGCAGTATAAAATTCCCTCATTATTTTATTTTTTGTTGTTTGCCATTTAATTTCCCTACTTTCTAGTTAGCTGCTAAGTGTGTCAGTAACCATATTGGTGAATGTTTGCTTTTGATTATTTTCAACTAGTGATGCATATTAGTTGTGTAATATGGAAATTATTTCAGTGTTTGTCATGAGATAATTGTCCACTTCTCTTAATTTTCCTGTTGTCTTTGATCTTTTCTTTATTATGTGACAATATAAAAAATATTCCCTAGTATAAATGTTGTTGCTAAAATAAGAGTGTTTTATATCCACAAGGTTTTATTAATTAAACTGATGAACATTGTTGAATCTGCAAGCTTGGGATGCAACCTTCTTGATAAAATTGGTGAATACAATTGGCTCTACAAGCTTGGGATGTAGTTTGGGGTGGGGGAAATGATGTTAGCCACAGGGAAGTTTGATTATAAGGAGGAGCTAGTTTTCCCATGTTAGTGCTGCTTGTGAAAAATTGAAGGAGAATATCCTTGATTTTTTATTTTGTTAAGTTTAGATGCATTTGGTGCATGAAATTAATAGTGAGTATGATTTCTATGAATTTGAATTTAGATATTTCATTATTTATGATTGAGATAATTAAAATTTCTGCCCAACTTTAATTTCAATTATTTCTTGGATAATGTGAGTTTTTATCTATTTAAAAGCCAAAATAACATGAAAGATATATTTGGAACTTTCTTTTTCTCTTTTCCTTTTTGCATTCCTTTTAGAAGCTAAAAAGAAGTATATTTTTATGACTATTTAGGTCCATAATATAAAAGCACAATAATTAAACTTAGAATTCATTCTTAAAAATATTTAATTGTAGTTAGATATCTAATTTCTCAATTTGAGTTTTCTTTTTGTTAAAATGGTTTGTTTTTTCTATCATAGGTTTGAGATAGAGGTGTTGGCAATTTTGGGGTCTTTTTAGAGGGCAGTGCTTGAAGATTAATGCTAGAGATATGGTATCTACAAATTACATATATGTTTGATGTATTCTTGTAATTGAAAGTACCTTATAATTTGAAAATGGCTATTTTGATACTTGTTACTTTTCTATTAATGTTGTGTCTATCCTATTAGGTATCCAAGAAATATAGCAAAAAATGAAGAAGATGATGAAGAATTAGAGACCCTCTTACGAAGATAGTATTTTACTTTTTAATTTAAGTTTGTATATTATCTTAATTGAATGTTTGTAATTAATTTTTTTTTGTATATAGAAAATAGAGAGTAACTAGAAAAATATTTATTCCATTGTGTTTTTAATATTCAAATGTATATATAATAATTTTTTTCCTTGAGTAATAGTTTATTTGTATGGTTTTAGGACTTTATTATTATAATAATTAAATAGTACCATATATGGTAATAGGTTAATCTTCCATTAAGAACTAAAAATTATAATAAAATAATATTAAATTTTTCATAGGCAACCTCGAAAGATGGTTAATGCCCAATATTGACATCTGCAATAGTGAGAAACCTTGACATATTATACTTATCCTTAACATTTGTTGTAGCAACGTTGACAGAAAAGCAAGTTAACATTAACATAAGATCAAAGAATCTTGACATATGTTGAATCCAACCGTGACAAAAGTGAAAGAAACATTGACATATGTCATACTAACAAAGATTCCATAATTAGTAGAAATAGAAACAATCTTGATATATGTAAATGTCAAGGTAGATTTAAACTTTTCTTGACACTGGCATAGATGACATATATGAATAGTAACATACCTTGACAGATATACCCTATCTTGATGGTGAAAAACTGTCAATGAAAGCCTTTTTTCTTGTAGTGAGAAGAGGGTGAGAACTTTAAAAAGTGAGAGAGAGTGGGGAAAGAGTTCTGGACCTGAGAAAGTTTTGTGTGTTGGGAGAGAAAGGAAAAGAAATAAGAGAGGAAAAAAAATAGAAAAAAAGAAACAGAGGAAAGAGTGAAGGGAACAGAGGTTTTGAGAGATTTTCTGGTTGTAGAGAGAGTAGTTTCTTGTTCGTGTTGTTGAAGGGGAAGGCCTTGATTTCTGGAAGCAGAACTTGGACGTTTGCTACCCCAGTGACTTCATTTCTACCTCAGCATCATCAACGCATGCATAAGTAACTCTTTGATCCTGCTTTCTGCTATTTTATATTCTCATTCTTTATGAGGTTTGTTGCAATAATCTGTTTAGACAAGAAAATGAGGGCCTTTGCTGATTAGTCTTTGGGTCAAGTTTGTAAGTTGTCTGAGACTATGCATGTCTGATTCAAATGAGAGTGAGTCTATTATTTTTTTTAGCATTCGAAACGGTCATTGGAGGTATATGAAAGATAAGGCTGGGATCCTTGCATTTTTGTTATTGCATGCCTAAGCTCCCATGTATGGTGTGATTTGTTTTGTGAACAAAGCAAGTATTTCTCTCATTAGCAACCAGTTTTGACTTGCTTTGAGTAAGCAAAGGTCTCTGGTGCTCGCAGGTTTGGAATGAGGGTTCCTTAGGCCTCAATTTAGGTTTGTTTTGCTTCCTTCATAAGTCCTTCGTGGTTCCCCTTGTCATTGCATCTAGAGGACCTTTGGGGTTTTGGTGCCCATTTGTGGGTAAGGTTCTGGGTTTTAGAATTAAATTGATCTCTTGTGTGTTGCCATTGGGCTTTCATGCTAGGTTCCAAAATACCAAAAAGGGGCTTGCACCTTTAGTTTAGGGAACCATTCTCTTTAGTTTTGATTTGAGAAAAAGTCTCTTTGGACTATTTTGTTTGGAATTTGGGGTAGACCATTTCGGTTTTTCAATTAGGATTAGAGGTTATGGCATATTGGTTGAGCCACTGTGCTCATCATTCAGCCATTGGGGCGGTCCTAGATTTGGCAAGGGAGGGGACATGGTGTTCATTTCCTTTGATTGTAGGAAATATGGTTAATTTGTTTGGAAAGTAAGCCCTTTCATTTGTGGCCTTGCCCTTTTAGGCATATATGCTAAAGGCTTATGGAAAAATTGCATCTACTAAAGCATTGGCTTAAGTGGCGAATTTTAAAGAAAACAATGCATTTTGGGTGGCTCGGGTCTGGCCTTTTATGGAACACATCGCATTGTTTTGGCCGATTCTCCCTCATCTGGGCTCGGAATTGAGTGTCATTTGTTTTGTTGGATTTCTTATTCTCTGAGGAATATTCTGGTAAAGTTTCAAATTTTTTATCAATTTGATGAACCAGTTGGAAACCAGTTCAATAGGTGGCTTGGTGGCAGCCCTGTTTTATAAATGCTTTGCATTGTTTCAGCTGGTTCTCCCTCATCCGGGCTCGGAATTGAGTGCCATTTATTTTTTTTGGATTCCTTATTCTCAGAGGAATATTCTAGTAAAGTTTCAGATTTTTTCTCAACCGGTTGAGCCATTTGGGAACCGGTTCAACCGGTTCTGCTAGGTAGTTCCAGTTTCAGCGTGTTTTGACTCCCATTTTTGTTATGGTTTGGGCACTTAGGCTCCAAGGCATTTGTAGGCCACCTTTAGGGTCTGAATCCAGATTTGGTTTGAATTAATGTGGGCCCACCTATGAGTTAAGGGTATTATTGGCTAGGAAGGTCGGGGGGGAGGGGGGGGGATTTATTGTGAATGTTTGGCTTGGGCACATTTTGATGTTTGTTTAAAAAATGTTTGCCACGTGTTGACTAACCCCTCATTGTAGTGCTTGGCTAGGGACCCAAGGTACATACTTTGACCCATGGTTTGAGCTCATTTGTGGGCCTTGGTATCTAGTGATTGATGTTTTGACATGTGATTGTCATACATGCTTGTTGAGTATTTTTTCCTATTGGCTAATCATTTATGCAGCGCTTGGCTAGGGACCACAGGTATGTGTTTGATTGTTGGCTTTTGTGTTAGTATGCCCACATGGCATTTGGATTGCGATGCTTGTTGTGCATTGATGCTTATTGACTAATCTTTTCTACAGCGCATTGCTAGGGACCTCAGGTACGCCATTTGTTGATTTATTGAGTGTCTATGCATGCTAGATATCGAGTAGGTTTGTGTGATTTGTGTTGTCTATGATTAGCCTAAGAGGCTATTTGATCCTTGACCCATATACTCTCACATGCCCAATTCAATAGTAGAGACCGAGTTTTGGGCCTAGAAGGGTGCTACCTCACATGAGGTACCTTCCCGATAGGTAACCTGATCCTCGGACCCAGACTCAAGTTTCGTAGACCGCTTTTTCCATACTGGAGTCATCAGGGGTTTTTGTTCTTACTTAATTTTTCCCCTTTAAAAACTAAAAATAAGAAGTAAGTGGCGACTCCAAACAAAATCATTCCTCATCGGGGACGGATTTTTCAAAACTCGAAAACCACTTTTCCATTCCATGCCACACTACTTTTTTTTAAAAAAAAAATAGCGAGTCGCGCCACCCGAGTGGATCGGGTGAGGGTCCACAGGGAGGTTTAAAAAGCTTGTTTTTTCTATTTAGCCAAAAAAATTTAAAAATTCATTAATTAGTCATTAAAACTAGAAAAATAAACAACCTAAATTCTGAAAGCATATTGCTTTCAGCAAAAAGCCAAAAAAACAAGCACCACCTTACTATATGGAAAATGGAATTAAGGATTGTCTCAAACCATTCGCTCCATTCCCAGAAAATCCGAATATGTTAATCATCTTTGGAGTGGTCTAATTCATTACCCTGTAGAACTCAGACTCCCAAATTTAAACCTTGATGACAAGAAATCACCAAAAGATTGAGAAATTCCTATGGAATTTTCATCTTGTCCATTTTCCTTCAAATGAAAGAGAGATGTGGCTCAATGCACAAAAAGAGAGATGTGGCTCAATCGTCAATAACATGTACTCTGAGTACTTTGGAAATGTTAATAGAAATGCATTCACTTACTTTTTTGAAAACTCTTTACTCCTTAAGCTGAGGTAGTCTTCCAAACAAAAGAACAATTTGATCTCAATAAGTTCAATAATCAGGTTTCCCTAGTAAAACAATTAAATTTGTAGGTTTAAGGCTAACATAATAGATTCTCATGACACAAAGATCAAGTGAATCATTACTAAGCACCACTCTTGACAACTGTACCAACAATATGTAATGCAATCATATTTCTTAAGTGCACAAAAAACAGTCTTAACGCTACGTATGACTATTTTTAACATGCTAATAAATACATAACATGCTAATCGCTGAAGAAGGTGTACCAAAACCAGTTCATGATATTTCTCCCACTACCACTAAGGAATACATATACATTGTGAGTTTCTCGCACTGTTAACAACACTAGAAGCTCACAATTTGTCACAGCTCAAATTCAATAAGACACAAATAGTTGAGCTTATTTCACATCATATAAATTATGGGATTATGAAAAACAACATGCGGTCCTAAAAGCTCACTTAACATCGTATAAATTTTAAGATGGTGAAAAAAGTAGCAAGTTGACATTTCCTTATTCAATTTTAAATCAAAAGCACACACAGACAAGAAAGGGATGATTCAAGAAAAAAACAAAACAAAACCAAATGATTATTTTACAAACCAAAAAAGGGAATTAAATCAACGCTATCATTTTCCTTGAGCATGACAACACCAAATCACACAAATGCATCCACAAAACCCATGAGCATTTCTACAAAATTCGGCGAACTTGTAAACCCATCAAACCCACTCCCACAAAATCAAAATTCCCCACAAAACCCCAAAATAAATCATTGGCATGAGAATCATAAAGAATCGTACCAAAGAAGATATTAATAAACCATTTCCAAACAAAAAAACAATCATTCTACCTATGGTTTAACCCCATTGCTGAGAAAGAGTAAGAACGAAAGTTGAAACCTAAATAGAGAGAGAAAATGGGGAAGAAATTACCTT
>JAJJMF010008454.1:0-10200 GCA_022058775.1 Vitis hybrid cultivar | reverse complement strand
CTTGGGTCCCTCTCTCAATCTAAGGCCCTCGCTTCTTCTTCTTCTTCTTCTTCTTCGAAGATGGGTGTGAATACTAGTGGGGAAGATGAGAAAAGGAGGAAGAAGACAGAGGAAACATGGGGGAAAGTCGTGTACTTGAACTCCTGGGGTCCCCACTGAAGCAATGGACCTCTACTTTTAAGGTGTATTACAAGAGCGAAAATGTTGTAGAGGGCAGATTTTAATGTATAATTTCAAAAAAATTATCAGATTTCATGATTTTTGCCATGGGAACACTTTCTTTGTTGGGTTTGATTGCATTTTAGCCTTCAAAAAAGGAGCAATCAAGACTTTGAAACAAACAGCACTTAAAAGATCCACCTTCAGTATATTGTATATTGTATTTTATAGTTTGTTTTGAATTGATTGAGCAGGCATTGTTCATCCCGGCCCACATTCCCTTTCTCCTGTCAGTCAATCTCATAACTACGGTTTGGGCCTAATTTCATCTGTCAGACATCTTAACTGATAATCATATTGATGATTAATTGGCTATTTAGAATCTCATCATGGTTTTAATCGAATCCCCTTTAAATTAATAGTTTAATAGAATATTAGTGCTTTAATATATAGTATTAGTTTATATTTTGAAATTAATATTTTAATATAATATTAAAATTTATTTAGATTTTCTGTTCGTTTTCTTGTTTATTAATCTTATGTTTGGGTTTTGAAAAAATGAAATATTTGTGAAAAATGTGAGAAAAATAAAAAGCTAAGAAAAATGAAAAATGCATTTTAAGTTAATAAAATAATTATTTTTAGATACTTCATTAAATTTATTTTATTTTTTATAATTAATTTTAATTTTAATTACTTTTTTTTCCCATATTTTTCATGATAAATTAGATATGATAAAGTCAGTTTTTTTTTTTTCTTTCACCCTTTGTTGAGCTTTCCCAACCAAACACAGCCTAACTTACTTGTTTGGAGTCTTTGGACAGCTCACAGAAATGAGTCAAACAGCCGAAAATTAATGGACCCCAGTAAGCATATTGTTTTGGATTGCCGCATTGTCACTTCTGAACCCATCGGTTTCACTCCTTTTACTCTTTTACAAGAAAACAGGGGGCACATATCTGGCAACTGCCACCATAATTGCACTTAGTTGGGTCCAATCATGCCCACAGCTAATTTCCTTTAGCATCACAAATCCAAGGACAAAGTAGTCATTCGACTCATTCCAATTCAAATCAATCAAACCCATGAAAACTGCTGGCCAATGCCTCTGGTTTTTCCCAAACTTTGGGCACCAAATCCAACCCATCTCTTGCTATAAAACAAGCCCACTTGACTTCAACTTCTTCATCACAAGATTCACAACACAAACACTTTGATTTAAAGAGAGATCTTCAATAACCATTCGCCACTCAGAAACAGTTCTTTTTTATTGTTGATTGTTGTTTTGAGATTTGGAGAAAGAAAATTAAGAAGATGAGTCATATGGGGAAAGCATGGATGGTGGCAGCAAGTGTGGGAGCAGGGGAGGCACTCAAGGATCAGGGCTTTTGCAGATGGAATTACACCATAAGGTCTATTCACTAGCATGCCAAGAACAACCTCAAGTCCTTTTCTCGGGCAAAGAAGCTCTCTTCTTCCTCTTCTGCCATGGTTTCTAGCAGAGTGAGAGATGAGAAGGCAAAGCAGTCAGAGGAGTCCTTGAGGACTGTCATGTACCTGAGCTGCTGGGGGCCCAACTGAGTAATAAGATCTGCTGGATATGAAGATGATGATCATCCTACCACTGAATCATCCATGGAGGGCGTATCCCAAGAAAGTGATGAGAACAATCTTAGTTCCTTACTTCGCTCTCTCAAGCTAAGAGCTGTAGGGATCCCTCCCCCTGATGACACGTGGCACTCATTGCTATCTGGAGCAATTCCATCCGGACCCTCCAAAGAGGACACGTGGCGCTCTCTTCTATCCGGACTCCCTCATGGAGAAGCACACGACACTCACGAACGTCACACCCGGACGATAGCATATCCTATCCGGATATGTTGTCCGGATCATTGACTGAAGTAAGCAAGCCTTGCTACGTCATTTCGACAGCCTGCCACGACCCACGTTCTGCCGCCTGCAGAGCGAAAGGACAGGAATGATGACAAGTCACCTCCCACGATCTCTGACAGCCGTCTATAGGGTGATGATGACCCTACCATCACTTAGAGGCATCATGACGAGCCAAAAAGTCTTCCCACCATTAAAGAGGGAGGCAGAGCTTCTGACACTATATAAAAGAGCTTTCACACAAGGAGGAAGGTAAGCTGACTATCCCTGGAAAAGCTTAATAGCTTAATCTCTTGAGCCATGTGTAGACCCTCAATTTTGTCCCTTTAACACATGTCTTTAAGTTCATTTTCAATGCTCCATAATAGTTCCTTGGTGGCCCAGTACTACTCACCACTTACCTTTTTCTGAGTCACCTTGGAGGCTTTGATTGAGGGATTATTTGACCCCTTATTGTGACCCTTGGCAGCCCTATTTTAGACTTAGGCTTTTCGTTCATTTTTAGGATAGCTTTTAGGGTAGCCCATTTAGGCACCCTAGGCCCATTTAGGCACCCTAGGTCCACTTAGGCACTCTAGGCCCATTTAGGACACTTAGTTCATTAGGCACCCATGTAGGGCCGTTTAAACACTTCATCGGGCTTAACTTATATATATATATATATAGATAACTTTTATTATTATTATTATTATTGCATGTATTCGATAATTATATTTATTTAATTTGTTTATTCATTTTCATGTTTTACTCTTTATTTGTTTATTATTATCATTGTCATTATTATTACTATTACAATTTTTATTTTTATTTTTATTTTTATTCTATTTATTCACTTATCTAATAGGAAATTGCTTGAATTGTTTAGACTCCAAAATGTGCATATAGCCCCCTTATTGAATGATGGATATATAATCTAGTCTCTCATTGTTCTCTTGCTTTTCTTTTAAATCATATTTTATTACCAATCTCATAATTTTCATTAGTTTATTCTCTTGGCTCTTAATTCCTAATTTTGTTTATTTTGTTTTGCATGAGGAACACTATTTTTGGGAAGTACAAGAGAATCGTGGGATGAACTATCTCTAGGCATTGGCTCTTTGGAAAGCAATCACCACCAGCAGGGGATCAAGACACTTCCACATGGTGACGTCACATGAAAAAAGGATCTTGAGATTTCAAGATTCCGTTACTAAAGCACGGCCGGCCGGTCAAGCATAGAGGTAATGGGTTCTAATTCAGTTCATCCTTGTCTAGATTCTAATCATCAAGTTCCTTGAGCCCGAAAACACTTCACACCCTGGTCTAGCATGGGTTGCTATGAGAAGATGATACATTTATGGGAGGAAAGCGAAGATAAATATCAGAGCACCCTAATACGGCTCCATAACTGTTAATCCTCTGACTGTCACGCCGGAGCGGGACGATCTACTTAGCGCTAAACACAAGTTCAGCTTATTCAAGGCTTCTTCTTCTCCATTCCTTCACGCTCCTCTGGCGACAAACGATGCTGCAGCTCTTCCCATTGACGAACATTCTCATTGATCCCCATTCCTCTCGACGGATTTGTATAGGATCGACGTTTGGGGGGGCATCGTACTTCTCCGTTAATACCTCCGACAACATTTTTGTTCGTCCGTACACTTTCTCTCATCGTTCGGTTGCCTTATGTGCTTTAGAATCATCTAAAATCTCCGCAGTCGGCGTTTGACTTCACAATCCAATCTTGTGGCTATGGATCTCACTACCAAGGTGTTTTCCGTGTGAAATGCAATCAGGACAGGTTCAATGTGGAAGATGTCATGAAGTTTGGGTCAGCTTTCCATTTCGGCCTCGAAGCCGGTTCTAAATCGGAGCTCCTTCTGGCCATGAGCTGTTTGTGCAAAGGAAATCCTGAAGCTCTTCTGGTCTATAATGGCTTCAAAGATGCCAACTACATTGTGTTTGCTCTGGTTACGAGGAAACTTGCTTTGAATAATGTGATCATTCCTGAGCAAGAAGAAGAGCTAGATCAAGTGTTCACTACAATGCACGCCATAATCTTCTATGCATAATTGATGGCTGCAAGCAAGTTGTTTTATTACCCTCTCTACAAGTCTCTTGTTATATCCAATGCCTATATATGGAGAGGCCTCAAACCATAATTCTGTGGCTTTAGAGGAAACCTGATTTTTCAATTCAGCCAAGAGCTGAACACTCAATGAAGCACTCATTGAAGGCCATTCTTCATGTAGAAGATGCACTGTTCATTCTTGAAAGCCGGTTCCATCAAGTGGATAATAATGATAAGGCTATTGTTGTTAGTTTCTGGTGGCGGTCAAACATAATGTCCAGCAACACATGGACATATATTATTTGAGGAGAATATTGAGGAGGATTGGGACACTTACCAAACTGGACATGGGGCGGTAGAATCTCCAAGTGAGTCACCATGCACGCACTTTCCATATATCCACGAGCATTAAAAAAGGGAAACAAAATATTCCCTACAAAGGTGGGCTATCATATAAAATATGGGAAGGAACGGGCAGAATGAAGAGGAGGACGCAAGAGAGAATTTTGGGAGCAAGGGGGTCATGATATTCCTTTTGAAATAGAGAGGAGCGGAGAGATCCACACGGAGAAGGGGAGCCACCTTAACGCATCAAAGGCAGATTCTTTTGAGAATACAGGTGAGTTTTTTTTAAAATAGTTTTGATTATTTTTGTTCGTAATTCATAAGTCCATGCTAATTTTGTTTTAATCCATATGATAGTTAAAATGTGTTTGTGAGTTTAATTTAATTAGTTTTGTCTTGATTTAATCCTTAGTTTAGTTTTGCTATTGATTTTGATTTCTTAGTTTAATTAATTAATCTTTTTAGGTACAATTTAGGTTTCGATTTGGTTTATTAATTTATTCTATTCATAATCTTAATTCAATTGTTTGATTAAACCTTTAGAAAGATTGCATATTGTTTTTCCGATTTCGATTATTTTGATTTGATCCCTATTTAATTTTGATTGATTACTTCGGATTGAAAACGTTTGAATTTTATTCATTCAGTTATTCATGTACTTGCTACTCTTTTAATTGCTTGTTATTCATTCATTTAGTTGTTGATAAAATTGGTTTCATGTTAGAAAGTTCATTTTTTTTTTTTTTTTATTTTATTATAATTTAGTTTGATTCATATATTTAGTTCAAGTACATTTATAATTTTAATTCATTGAAAAAATTGATTCTATGTTCGAAAGTTTGCGCTTTTAGGTTACTTTAATTTAATTTGATTCATTATATTTAGTTTAGATATTTGTTATAGTTTAGTTCATTAATAAAATTGATTTCATGTTAGAAAGTTCATTTTTTTTTTAGTTTACTCTGATTTATTTTGATTCATCTATTTAGTTCAAGTACTTTTATAGTTTTAATTCATTGAAAAAATTGATTCTATGTTTGAAAGCTCGCGTTTTTAGGTTGCTTTAATTTAATTTGATTCATTATATTTAGTTTAGATATTTGTTATAGTTTAGTTCATTAATGAAATTGATCCCATGTTTGAAAGTTTCAGTTCTTAGTTTGCCTTGATTTAATAATTTATACTCGTTATTTTAGGTGTTTTTTTTTATATATATATATAGTTTTAGTTTATTAATAAAATTGATCCCATGTTTGGAAGTTCAAATTTTTAGTATTCTTTGATTTAATTTGGTTCATTTTAATTAGTTTATGTGTTTTTATAATTTTATTTATTTATTGATAAAATTGATTCTTTACTTAAAAGTTCATGTTTTTAGTTTAATTTAGTCAAACTCGTTATAATTAGTTTATGTACTTCTATAATTTTGGTTCCTTACCTGAATTGATCTTTTTTTAGTTTTTGCTTCAAAATCATTAAGGTTAGATCCTGATCACCCTCATCTTAACTTATTGTTTTTAAAATCCTAGCGGTTATTTCATGAATTGATACTTCGTTAGTTTGTCTAATTTAGAATGCTTTGCCCGTTGCTTTAGTGATCCTTCATTTAATTTGATTTTCTTTCTGAGGCTTTTGGGAACTCATGAAGATTAGCCTCTATTCTCACCTTCAATTTTCTTGGTTGTCAAAAATTCTACTTTGTGATTTTGTTCTCTTTTGTTTTGCTTGGTATTTTGATTCATACACTTTATTGCTTTCAAATTAATTTCTTTTTATATAACACTATTCTCAAAATTTTATTTCCTTAAAAATCCATTTCAAAAATTCATTTAGAGTTATTAGAATCAAAATCTCATTTTTTTAAAAATAATGTGCAACCATGTTTTGATCGGTTCACATCTTTCAAATAAAATTACAGTTTTGAATAAAACACGAATCAAAGCTTGTGGTCCCAAACAAATGGGATAATTCTAAGCTAAATTCGTGTACATCGATTGGGGAATTGGTGAAACCCCTACATAAGAAAATCTTTTCAAAATTTATTTTTGTTGCCATATTTGACACTTGTTGAAATCATGTCTATCTATTTTTTAGGAATTATATACAAGATGTATGTGATAATTGATGATTCTGTATACTTTGATCACTTTTGCTATACTAATTAGATAACGAGCATGCTAGGATTTCTATATTTTATTATTTGTTATCTAACCCCTTACAACTTGAGGAAGCACGTTACAAATTATCTATGCTATCCAGGTATGTCCTCTATCACCTACTTTCTGAATTATGTGAATATGCTTGTTATTGTGAAATAATGCTTATGTCTAATAATGCTTGAGTGTTCTGATATACATGTTTCATTGTTTGATTATTTCTAATAAAATACATGTTGGATGATATATTGTTTAAATTAACTATCGATGTTTTATGATAACACTTGAGAAGCGGTTCAGGTATGCATCATAACCTTTCTTTATTATGATTTGATCTTGTTTGGCATGCTATTTTTTTGGAACCACCTAACCTACTTAGGTATCCATAATTAACTGATTAATTGCCACATTCCCCTTAACTTTGTTAGTAGAGACCTTTTTAGGGCTTAGAGGGGTGCTACCTCCTAGAGGTACCTTCCCAATAAGTAACCTGATCCCCGGACCTAGACTCGGGTTTTTCAAAGACATGCCTTTTTTCCAAAAATTATGGAGTCACATTTTAGGGTTTTTCTTTCTTGTTTTATTTTCCCTTTAAAATAAAAATAAAATAAGTGGCGACTCCAACTTTTTCAAAAATTATTTTTCACAAATAAAAAGCGAGTCTCGCCGATCGAGTGGGGACGCACGTGAAAAATGCGGGTCCACACCATGGCTGACAAAACCATCGGAGGGTGTGTCCGGACATCCTGCCCAGACATCTTTTGCAGGGAAGACTGAACCAGAACTCAATCTTGGTTGAAAGCGTGCGTCCACTTGGCAGCTACGTGGATCACTGGGACGCAATGCCTCAACATTGGCACTGTCTGTGGGAAACCGCTGATTCAGTCACCGGCAAAGATGTCCACACCTTTCAGAAGCCGCTCGTCTGCTAGGGGAGAAGAAGATCATTCCGAATGGCGCCAAGCCATCGAGAGAAGACAGTTGGCAAGCGAGCGACAAATGCAGGCTCTTCTCTAGGAGACAACGAGATTGAGAGAAGAAAACGCTATGTTGCACATCTAGGCTTCATCGACGGGGCCTCCTCATGGTCAGCGTTCAAGAGGCCAGGTAGCAAACTCAAGGCCTGACCCAGAGTCAATATACCCTGGGACAGCAGGAGCTATCCCTGAAACATGCAACGTTAGGCCACAAGAGCGACACACACCTATACGCTAAGCTCCCCAGGAAGAAAGCTCGGACTCTACTCGTCTCTCGTCGAAGAGACAACGTGACAAGAGACCCCAGTTGTCAGACGCGATGCGCGCGAGGCTAAGCCCACAAGAACCTGGGAAGACAAGGCCACCAGTAGCCACAACCTGGGGAGCGCACCCTGACCCCCTTGTCACTCCCATGGTGCAGAACGTCTTCCCGCACCAAGCATTACGCCAAGCTGGGAGAAACCTCCCAAACGAGCCACCCATTGGCTTCATCAGCAAAAGGCTGGATGACATGCTCTCCATGCCTTTTTGCTATCATATTGTTCATTACGACCCCCCAAGGGGATTCATCGTGCCTAAATTCTCCACGTATGATGGGTCCAGCGACCCCTTCGACCACATCATGCATTATCGACAACTCATGACTCTCGATATAGGAAACGACGCGCTGCTATGCAAAGTATTCCCCGCCAGCCTGCAAGGGCAAGCCCTCTCATGGTTTCACCGCCTACCTCCTAACTCTGTTGATAATTTCAAGGACCTGTCCGAAGCTTTTGTGTGACAATACTTATGCTCCGCTCGACATAAACAGAACATCGACACTTTGCAAAACATAAAAATGTAGGAGAACGAGTCTTTGAGGGAATTCGTGAAACGGTTTGGTCAGGCCGTGTTACAAGTAGAGGCTTACAACATGGATGCTGTCCTACAGATCTTCAAGCGAAGCATCTGTCTAGGCACCCCATTCTTCGAATCACTAGCTAAGAAGCCTCCTACGACGATGGACGACTTGTTCTGGCGCGCGAGCAAATACTCAATGCTCGAAGATGACGTGCAAGCAGCCACCCAACAAATCTTGGTTACCGGATAGGCATCCAGAAGTGGTGCAAAAAGAAATGCCAAACTCCCAGACCGGCCAAGGCCGTCCGGTCGAAGGCAGGAAGAACAAAGTCGCCCGGAACTACCGCCCCTCACACCCCTTTCCATATCCTATGAGAAGCTGCTTCCTGTGATCCAAGACATGTCCGACTTCAGGTGGCCTGGACCCCTCAGAACGGACCCATCCAAGAGGGATCATAGTAAAAAATGTGCCTACCACAAGAAGCATGGTCACACAACGGAGACCTGCAGGAGCCTCCATTATTTGGTTGAAAAGCTCATAAGGGTAGGACATTTGAAGCAATACCTCCGCTCAAATGCCAGAGGTAGAGACGCTTCCCGAAATCACAACTCTGGAACCCCCAGGGTTCCAGCCGCCCTCATAGCCATTATAAACCAATGTTTTAAAAACCGGACCGGACCGGCCGGTCGGACCGGTTCAACCGTCGATCGATCACAATTCCGGTCCGATTGCCCTATTGAACCGTTTAACAATCAAATCGGTCACGAACCGCCTAAACCGGCGGTCGGACCGGTGACCCGGTGGAACCGGACGGTTCTAATCGAACCGAACAGTTCCAGCTAACCACCATTTTAAAGGCTTTTTTATATAAAAGGCTTGGGCAAAAGCCCATGCTGGGCCTTGTCTCATAATGACAAGGCCCACACCCCACTCAATCATATTATGGGCTTAGTCTTGAGCCCAACGGATGAGGTAATGCATTGCCCCTCAATGTGGATAGCTTTTATAGGCATCCTTTGCATCCTCATTTCACTTGGAATCCGATGTGGGATTGCTAACCAACCTAATCAATGAAAAAAAAAATAGCAAGTCCCACCGTGAGGATTTGAACCTTGGACCCCAAGGTCCATAGGCATCCCAAGACACCACTTAGCTATACTGCTTTTGTTATCTTATATGCAAACAAAATAATATATATTGGATTTTAAATTTTTTTATAATATTAAATAAAAATAAAATAATATTTTTAAAAATGATAAAATTAGTTTAAATTTTCATTTTTAATATATTCACATTTAAATATTTTACATATTCCATTTAATAAAATTAAAAATATTAATATGATTTAATTTGATAATAATATTGATTTTTAATTTATTCATATATATTTTAAAATTTTTATAATTATTTTTAATTTTAATAATATATAAATTATATATTTATGACGTCACCGGTTCGACAGCGGTTCGACCGCTGGTCCGACCAGTGAACCGTGAACCGGTAACTTTTCCGGTTCGATCACCGGTCCGGTTCTGAAAACATTGAGCATTACTATATATTCAGAAATCTAGAAAAATTTTGAACTTCCAAAATGTTGAATTTAAAAAGAAAAAGTTGTAAAGAAAAAACAAGGAAATTCCTTACAAAAGTTTGCTACACTGGGAAGACATGGAAATAATTGGTAAAATATTACAAAATAATCTCTAACAATAACATTTAATGGACCTAGAATCTGAAATGTTGCAATAAAAATGAAATTCTAATGGGAGAGATTAAATGGGC
>JAJJMF010008451.1:0-16001 GCA_022058775.1 Vitis hybrid cultivar | reverse complement strand
AAAAACTGAATTTCCCAGTAATTGTGGGCAATATATGTCACTGTGGTAACAAAGGATCTGCAAATACAGCATAATGAATATTGACCCAGTCCAGAGGGGTAGTTCTTGCAAGTTCTATAAGGGCCAGCTTCCATTTGGAATTCACAAAGATATTTGGATCGATGTAACTATCCTTATTTATCCCATGTCGTCTATAAATCCAGACAGAGGTCCCCCCTGAAGAGGACACAATCACGGGACGATTAATTTAACACAAAAATCAAATTTATAGTCTTTATTCTATTATTTTTCGTTTTTTTAAGCTTGTATGTATCTTCAATGAAATTCATCATTAAATTTTGTCCCAGCTACTCTGGTGTTCTTAAGCAAATTTTGAATTCCAAGGATCCAAAAAAAGACCAATAGGTGAAACTAAATTTTCGATAGTGACTCCCAAGCCATTTTCAGCAATTCGGTAAAAAAACCGTTCAGTTTCAGGAACAAGACACAATGCAGAATTCTCATTGACTTTATAATAAAAATAAACCTTCATACCAATTTGAACCAGAGTATCATTTTCCTTTCATTTCCGATCCATTCTCTCAACTAAAAATGGCAACACAGGCTAATAAATACATAAACGTACACACATCCGTGTACGGAGAACTGGACTTACAGACCGCCATGTGCAACAGAATCAAGCACAAAAATACTCTCGATTTCACCAAACTATAAACCAAAACAGAAAAATAAAATAAAACAAAATAAATAAAATTCACGGTCAACAAACTTAGACTAAGCATACCAGCTCTTTCAGTTTCCGAAGATGCAGAAGCAGAGTTTCGAAATCGGCAAACAAATCCACCATTAGAGCAACAGTCGACCACCAGATCACCAGATCCAGAGACGAAGATCCAAGCAGAGAGAAATCGCAGTAAGTTGTAGCGAGAGACACAGAGAGCAGTGCTCGTATTTCTTGAAGCAAGTTATGGTGAAGGGCTATGGAGATTCTGCTGAATATATGCGAAAGAGAAGAAGTCGAAAAGAAGGAAGGCGGAAGAGGAAGAAAAGTGAGGCATCTGAGAGCCGAGCTTTGGTGATTGTCAGCCACATTTTTAGTTCCAAGCCGAAGACACGGCGGGCACAGAAGGCGGTGCTGGCCCCAAACACATGCACTTTCTCCTTTTTTGTCCTTTTTTCTGGTTTGTATTTTTATTTCTTTGACAGAATAATTTTGTTGTTGCTCTCAAGGCTCTCGACAGGTCACGGGCTATAAACCAAAACCAAAACAAAAAATAATAAAATAATAAATAAAATAAAATTGTTTGGCACA
Organism: Vitis hybrid cultivar; assembly: GCA_022058775.1. Classification (NCBI taxonomy): domain Eukaryota; kingdom Viridiplantae; phylum Streptophyta; class Magnoliopsida; order Vitales; family Vitaceae; genus Vitis; species Vitis hybrid cultivar. Next base: position 14,689 of record JAJJMF010008451.1, on the reverse strand, counting down.
ATTTCCTTTTTATAAAATATAATAAAAATTTATCAACATTCAAATATTTTCCAAACAATGGGACACGTGTAATATAAGTTACAACACACGTGGCTATAAATTATGGCTTCATATTTCATTTTATTCTATAATTCATACTTTGTCTAAATTTTAAACTTATTACTTCAAATAGTAAAAGTTAAAAAGTCAATTCCATGGCGTGACCCATTTTTTATTTGAAAAAATAAAATGATTTTTAGAAAAGTTTTTTAAATCGCCATTTATTTTTAAATAAAATAAATAAATAAATAAATAAATAACTTTAAGTGTGTATTTTGAAAATGAAAAATATGTCTATAAAAATCGAGTCAATATAAAGTATAATACCTCTCTAAACCTTAAAATTAGGTCTTTGTTACTTAAATTGGACAAGTATGACAATTGATTAGCTAATCGATGCATATAAAAAAATGAGAATCAAAGTATGACAATAAGACATACATGATAATAAGAAATAAACAAATAAACAAGATAAGAGTGAGAACGTACTTATGCAGAAAGCAAAGTGTCTCAGAGAAATAAGTCATTATATCACAACATAAACCAGATCAAAGTCAATAAATATCTAACTATGCATCTCACTTTGATTATTATAAAAAATATATCATGGATATTGGGTTCTCACCGTCGCCAAATTTTAATAAATATGAATTAATTCCATAAATTCCACTCCATATAGAATCGTGGTTGTAACCTAACCTATAAATTACAACTTCTCATCTTATTTTATTCTTTAATTCATGTTTTGAATTTTAAATAATTTAAAATCTTGCCTTGTAATTATAGACATAAATTTTTTTTTGATTAATTAAATTATCATTAAATTGATTATTAAAATTATAATCCTTCCATTCAATAAATCTAGGTTTGATAAATGGTAATCAAACATATTCAACATGTGACATGTAATTCAAAATAATAAACCCGATAAAATTTGAAAAGTTATAAAATCAAATTAATTATTTTTAAGAAATAATATTTTATTGGTAAAATTTCTAAATGAAAAAGATTAATCACTAAAATCAATAAGTCAAATTTCTTAAATTGAAAAATCAAATTTTAGGATTTTAAATTTCCAACTCCATGTGTAAATAAAAGTGACCTCCTTTAATGTTAGAATATTGAAACGTTATTGGAAACTTATGGAATGTTATTGCTATTTAAATGAAACCTGTCTCAAGGGTCATTTACCTTTGAGTTTGCAAAGTGAAACATCGTTTAAACAATGAGTGACATAGCTTGGGATCATTGAAGTTAAATTTTATTAAATTTATTAACTTATAATTTATGAATTACTTTATTTATTGAGATTATTTATTAAAACCAATATTTTATTGAAGTTGTTAACTTTGATTTTTATTTTTTATTTTTTGTTATTATTAAATAATAAGTTTATGATTAAAAAAAATTAAGGGTTGATTTAACTTAAGCAAGGAGCAAAATATGGTTTAGAATGATTCAATTTAAATTTCATTAAAGTTATTAATTTATTATTTATTGTAGGGACCCTCCCCTTGGGAAACACGTGGCACGCAGCTCATAGTGACGCGTGGCACGTGTTATCAGCCGGACCATCATCATCCGGATTCCCCTAAGGATATGCATGGTGCAGTTATCCTATCCGGACCGCCTCAAGGAAAGGCAAACGACGTTTCAGCTTCTCCTATCCAAGGAAGAGCAAACGACGCTGGCAGAGCGTAGACATCCGGATAATCCCCACAACACATCCGGATAATCAGCATGAGCCACCCGGATATAAATCGTCTGAATGGTCAAATAAAGTAAAGCGAGTCTTACACGCAATCACAACAAGCAGCCATGACCCACATCTTGTCACCTGCAGAGTGAGAAGACAAGAGGAAGCGACAGCAAGTCACTTCCCACGATCATTCTACATGATCACTTCCCACGATATCTAGATAGCAGCATCACCTACCACGGCTTCTGACAGCCGCCAGTAGGGTGGCGATGACCATGCTGCCTCCAAATGTCATCATGACAAACATAAAATATCTCCTCGTCATTAATGAGAGGAACAGTACCCCTGAAGCTGTATATATATGCCTTCGCACGAAGAAGAGGGAGATCCCCCTGGTAACCTCTTGAGACCTAGTAGAAGGCCAACTGATTCATGTCTCTCTCTCTTACCATGACTAACAAAACCATCGGAGGGTGCGTCCGGACACCCTGTCCGGATGCCTTTTGCAGGTACAACCGCTGAATCAAGAACCCCTTGTGTGTTGAGAATCACGTATCCATCCATCTAGCAGCAACGTGGACCACCGGATACGCGAGGCGACAACATTTATGACTTAATTTATTTATTGAGAATATTAAGTAAAATCAAGATTTTTTTGAAATTGCTAAATTTGATATATGGAGGTCTTGAGTGTGACCAAGTATAAAGGGTGATCAAGTATAACATCTGGACACACTTTATCAAGTGCTCTGAACACACATTATAACTCATTACTCATTTGGGTGCTTATGCATTACTTGCATGAGAACTACCTTTTCGCCCAGGAATGTACTACCAACATCGTGCTAGATTTCACATATCAACCAAATAAACCAAGGTACCTAAATCATCCCCACACTATACTAGTCTAAGGGGCACACTCACAAGGGTTGAACATATGAATTTGACCTTGAGAAGGCACCACTAATGCTTGTGTTGGATTTGACATATCAACGAGGTGATCATTGCTCAAGTATCAAAGAAAGGTTCTCAAGTTGATGAGTCCTGCATGCACAGGTGATGAGCCACATATCAATGCATCCAAGCATACTTGGACTAAGTACTCCGAATTCGCACCATAACTCGTTACTCATCCTAATGCCCATGCACAACCTTGCTCAAAAACAATCTCCTAGCCTAGGAAGAAACCACTGATATCTTATTAGATTTCACATATCAACCTAATAAACTAGATATTTGAATCACCCTCGGATCACACTAGTCTAAGGGGGCACACTCTCATAAGGGTTGGACGTATGAATCCAGACCTAAAAGGAAACCATCGACGCCCCTATTGAATTTAATGTATCAACTATGTGATCACTACTTGAGCTACCAATGTGAGGTTCTTAGGTCGATGCATCTACGTTCTTGGGAAACGACCCATAAATCAATGCATCCCAGACTCTTGTGTCATGGAATATCTAACACTAGCAACTCACACCCATGACTCATATGGAGGCTCAATCCTATGCCAAGCTCGCATCCCATCAAATATAAACATCCTCCTAATAATTTGTTGAGTACTACCAAACATGGATCTAATCATTTAATAATGAACCAACTTGATACAACACCATATGCATGCTCGCGACTTGATCCTTCACAAGGAAGGAGTTGACCATCCCATGAGCTAATCGAGATATGATAAATGAATACTTTATAAGTAAATTTTAGCCTTAATCAATTGACAAGAGGTCAACGATTACGTGAATTGCTCAAACAATCCCAATAATCTCTCTTACGATGGAAAAATAGAAAAAGACTATTTATACTAGAACAAATTATTATCCTAATTCATTAGAAATTTAGGTAATGAAATTTTTTGTTGAGTTACACGATTACTTAAAAACGAATAAATCTCAATTCCAAAAAAAATCATATCTCCTGCCAAGATAGAATGATCAAGTCTATTTTCATACATTCTAACCATCTTCTTAAACTTCCATCTGACAGTTCAACCAATTTACATGCATTAGCTTCTTTGCAACTATTTTAACTTGATCGTCAGACAAACATGTATAGTTAAAGGATCCCCTTGGTCACCCCTAGTTGCAAGCACTAGAAGGTAGTGGGCAAATCTCCCTATCACCAATTAGCATTGTTTGCTCGAACTAGTAGTAAGCCCGAATCTCCAAAGTTTGTGTAATAACAATATATATTGATATATATTTTTTTTGTCACGCATTGAAAAACAAAATACAAAAGAATTGATAATTGTGATAAAAAGTTGATGAACAATTAAATATTTTGACAAGTACAAATAAATTTTTATTTAAAAACATTGTCTATTACTTTAAATTAATTTTGATTCTAATTAATATTAATTAAATATATTTAATATAATTAATGCCTAAAATTGTATCATTAAATCGTCTTTTCAAGTCATTAAATCGATTCAATTCCTAATTTTTTATAAAATTTTAAAACAGTTCTTGATTAAAAATAAAAAAATAATATTTTTCAAGACAAAATTTTTAAAAATTATTAAATGTAATTTTTCGAACCTTCCCATCCCACTCCCAAATAAATGTCTTTTATGACAGCAGACCCACTTCTGACTTTTATTTTGAACCGGGTTCTCACGGTCTGAACAGTGGCCACAGCCTTCAAGACCCCGTAAAAAATATCTTCTCCCTCTTCTCAAAATATCTTTCCATGCCCTTATCCAACAAAACCAAATGCCCATCTTCACTTTTACCAAGATTCTTCGATTCCCTCACCAAATATATATATATTTTTTATTTTTTTATTATATACAACATATAATTAATAATTAATATATGTTGTATTTATTTATATTTATTTATATCTTATTTTTATTTATTTGTATTATAGTCAATAATTTAAATTTTACACGTATTTAACGTTTCAAATTAAGAATTCAAATATATTAATTCGATAATTTAAGGTTAGATTAGAAAATATTTTTAAAATGGTTTTTATATAATATTAATTCGATGATTTAGGGTTTGCTTAAAAATATATTTTAAAACAATTTTAAATTAATTCTTAAAAATAATTTTCAAAAATAGTGTTAAAAATTTATTTGATAACTTAAAATGTTTTCATTATATTTTTTGTGTTTTCAATTTAAAAAAAAAATTAAATTATACTTTTAATATATTATTTTCCATCATTTTATATAATTATTTTTTAAAATATTCTCTAAAAACCAATAAAAATACTTAAAATATGTCTTCAAAAAATAAATAGATTTTTTTCAAAAAAATTATCAACTATATTTTTTTTATTTTTAATAAAAAAAACTGAGTTTAAAAACACTTTTGAACCTATTTTCGGAAAATGATGTATTAATTATTAATCAAATTTTATTTTTTAATTTGAAGCCTCCATTGATAATTATGGTTTATTTTTTAAGGGAAGTTTCAGTTTGAAATTTGAGATTTTATGGGAGGATGATGTTGACACTCACGTGCGGTGTAATTTTGACCCAAAATTCTTGTTGGTGGCCAACCGAAGATAAGCACACTGAGCCATGGCTGGGCCGGCTGGTGACGTCGAGGTGAGCCGAGAACGAGGAGAGAGGAACCATGACTGACTGTACAAAAATAATTTTTGCTGGAAAGCCGAATGCCACGCAACGTATGCGCCAACCAAGCGTTTCAACCCGTGGCTCTTACTTCTCCACGTCATCCACTTCTCCTGTTTATTTCTTTGAACTTATCTTAGGACATTATTATATGATATTTTAAAAGCATGAAATGAGAAATCATTGTACGAGGCCACCTGTTTCTTTTTTTAGTGACGTGGCAAAAAATTATTTGATTTCGTCTTTTTCTTAGTTATTCGTAATTAAAAAATTTCATAGAAAAAAAAATTTAAAAAGGTCAGCACTGTTCCTACCTTATTGAATTCGAGAGACTAAAGGGTGGTGACCACCTCTCCTTTCGGCACATGCAAGATTGTCTTTTTCATTGGACTTCATTTGGATTGGATTTGGATATGAAATGATGAAATTGGAATTATTATTTATGAGGATTAAAAAGATAAAAAATAAAAGTGATTTTTATTAATTTTATAAAAAAAATAGTTTATTTTTTATTATTCAAATCGACACTCATATAAAAAGTTAATTTTATTCATCTTTTCTAAAATTTTGATTAAATAAATTTCATCAAGTATCTCATTTATTCTTTTTATTTTTTACTTTTTATTTTCACTTATCTCCCATATAAAATTATGAAATAAAAAAAATATTCAAAAACTAGAGGAGAGAAAACCCTAGAATTTTATAATTTTTATACTTTTGAAGACACCCATGAATATCAATCTTGGTCAATCTAGGTAAGGTGGACGACTAGAATTTTGGGCCAAGGCCCACCAAAGCTTGGCCCAAAACCTCGGAGCACCATTTCAAGCCTTGACCCTTAATCTAAAGTCAACATCGTTATATCATCTTTACCCATTCTTCAAACCTTAAACTTAATGAAAAATTGAAAAAAAAAAAAAAAAAGGGTGGTGCTGCTGGCTTGGAAACGTTTTTTCAAATAGTAATAAAAAAATAATTTTTAGAAACTATTTTCCAAAAACGGAACTGTTTTCTATGTTCTCGAATACTTTTAAAAAATAATACTCATTTAAAGTGTTTCACATCGTTTTTTATATTCTGATAATTATTTTTCAAAATAATATTAAAAAAAGTGAAAATAACCTAAAATAATTAAAATATGTAATAAAAAATACTTTTTATCAAAAAACAAATTGCTAGATGTGTTTTTGAAAAACAGTTTTTTATGTTTTTAACAACAGTTCACACGAGGGGGAGGAGTGGTAATAGAGGGCGGGTAGGACGTTGAATTGTTGGAATAGTAAAGGGGTAATTAATGGATGCTCATCTCCCATTTGTCTGATCAAATATTAAACATGGGATGTTTTGTGGAGGGAATTGAAGTTATCAAATCACGTGTGTGTTTGGAGAACATATCAACATGTTTTCTCTTTTATGGAGCAAATAGTAAACTTCAAAAATTATACGGTTGTTCCTAAATTTCGTAATCAATAGGCTTCTCTCTTTTTGAAACTTAAAAAATGGTAAACTATCGATGTGGTACTTTCTGAATAAAAAATAAGAAATATTAAATATATGTGATGAGATTTAAGCCGTTAAACAAATATACAAACGAATGATAGTAGAATATAATAGTACAAATAAATAAAATTAAGATACAAATAATAAAATTTAAAAACATATATATAACATTACTTGATTGATGATATTTTTTTTTGTAAGTAATGAAAATTGATACATTTTTTGTAAGTACTGAAAAATACATTTTTGTTCTTAGAGTGCGTTCAATAGCATTTATCTTTAAAAGTGTTTGTACTGAAAATGTTTTATTTAAAAGTATTTTTAGGAAAATCATTTACCACTAATCTGGCTCAACAAATACTAGACTTTATTACATTTTAACAAAAAATAAAATAATGAATGAAGGAAAAGAATGAGAGCTAAAACTAAGTAAAAATGTACAACGATCACATCCACACCAAGCATGCAAGTTTTTAGAGTGTGTTTGGTAGCATTTATCTTTAAAAGTGTTTGTACTAAAAATGTTTTATTTAAAAGTATTTTTAGGAAAATCATTTACCACTAATTTGGCTCAACATATGCTAGACTTTATTACATTTTAATAAAAAATAAAATAATGAATGAAGGAAAAGAATGAGAGCTAAAACTAAGTAAAAATGTACAACGATCACATCCACACCAAGCATGCAAGCTCGTCACGTTGAGTCCTTAAGGCTTCTTGAAGTGTCTCTAAAGTCTTGACATCGACATCAGTAAGCACGGGGGTTTGGGCAATAATGACGTGTTCTTTCCTCAAGCGAGAAACATCATTCTGTTTATTGGCTATAATTTCATCGATCTCCAAGATTGAGTTGTGAAGACACTACTTTTGTATACCTAGTTGCTCCAATTCCTTCTTAAGTGTTTCCTATTTAGCATCGAGAGTAGCTAAGTCGACCTTTAATGATTGATGACGGTTTGCTTGTACACCCTTAGAGTTTAGAGTATCCACAATCTGAGACACAATAATAGCTAAACATTTGCTTTGTACTTCCAGATATATCTTCATAGCATGGGTGTGTTGCACTGCATCGAGGTGATCTACACTTTCCATGTACTTCTCAATCTGAAACTTCAATGGTGAAGGGTTCACTCCAATCTTCGTGATAGCATTGAAAAGCTCATCAATTTTTCCTCTCAATAATGGGAGACGCTCATTGGAAGTTTTGATAATCATCTCCTTAATGTCTTCTCCTATCATAAGTGTTGTCTGGCGTTGGGCATTAAGGATGATTTGTTTGACATCGAACGTGTGAATGGAAGTAGAAGGAGCAACCACAATAAGGCATGGGGATTGTTGTTCAACAATTAAACCTACAACTGCTAAAAGTGTCAATTCATCATATGTTGTATCTACAATTGTGGTGTTTTGACCTTGAGATTCAATCAAAACATCACTTAAAATGTTAGTAATACTTTCATCATCCAAACGAGAACGAGGCAAAGGTGATGGGATGATAGAGTGATTATCTCGTTGCATAGTCGAGGTAAAAGGTGTTGACTCCCTAATAGCAACAACATTTTCGAACCGATCCTTAGAAGATGACCCATCCCCTTCATCGACAAATTGGTTGTCACCCACCACCTAAGGCAAATATTTATTTTTGTTAGTATCAATGCTAAAAAAATAAAAATAAAAAAAATAAAATTACCTCTTCACCATCAAGTTCTATCGGTTAAGTAGAAGTTGGGACATCAGCAAAAAAGACATCTGCATGAAGAGGATGAGAGTTGGTCTCATCATAGTACACAGGGTTAGGTCTAATCTTTCGGCATTTGAAGTGACATTCACTTGTATTTTCAAAGTCGTCGTCTGATACACAAAAACCCTCTGCATTTTTATGTTGCTTCAAAGTCTTGTGATGGTGAGTATTACCACCATTGAAAATAGTTTCATCATGCTCTAAGTATGTAAAGGTATTAGTTTGGTGTCCACCCACTGAGCGCTTAGAAGAAGCTCTTGAATAATCAAGTAAATCATCAAAATCATTCGCAACATTGTCTTTAACATTCTCCTTAGTAGAAACACTTGAGTTATTCTTGTGCGTTCTACTCTCTAAAGATTTTGAGGGTATTTGCCGAGAAGAATCAGGAGGGGGCTCTATACAAGCAGTAGTAAGAATTTCCTTACCAGGATTATGCACTCTAATCTACCAATCCGCATAAGCCTTGGTGACTGAAAACTCTTCAAGACTATGATAATCTGGTATAGTAACTTTGGAGTAGGTACCAAGCTTGGTGCATGACTCCCAATGTTGATACACCGCTTCTAAAGTTCCAATGCAAAAAATCTCTGGCAAACCCCCTAGAAGGTCTTGAGGATACCCAAATTGCCTGGAAAACCGATGAGGATAATACGGTTGGATCACCCGATGGTTACCTTCTCACAAAGATAAATAGCTAGAGCGAAGACTTATGAGATAAAAAGCTTTTGTAACACTAAGATTCATTATCAGTCCAGTGCACACACTCCTTGCGGCGTAATGCGAAATGGCCCAACTTTATGCCTTTGCAAGACATTATCAAAGCCTGAGCTTGCAAATCATCAAAACACTTAGCAGAAAACTCGCTAGCGTAATAAGTCATCCGTGGGGGATGGTTCCAAGAAGGAAAAATGAAATGGGTGTTGAAATATTCATCTAACCATCCATATAAGTAATGAATAGGGAAAATAGATGCATTAATCCTAGGTTTTGAAAAACAAGCGATTTCACTTAAGCCGTTGTAAATGCTTGCCAACACTGGAAGAACAAGGCTAAATGTCTCACCTTGAGTCGTTCTACTAGCTACTTTGAAGACTCTAGGACGAATCAAATTGACACCCTCCTAAGAAAGAACAAACTTACATAACCAACATGCTAAGAAAGCGGCCAAGTAAGTTTCTTTAACATCTGTCTCAGCTACGCCAAGGTTGTAAAAAACTTCCATCTCCGACTCAGTACGAGATTTAATAGGATCAATTTCCCCGGAGGGGTTATGAGTCTCCTTAGGCCTTTGCGCCTTATTCTTTGTATTTTTCTTTGGAGATTTTGCATACTTCATAGAGCCTTTGTACCAAAATGACATCTAAGAGGCTAACTTGACTGAAGACTTCCCTTTCGTCTCAGAGCAAATTCGATGATATGCAAGGAATAAGTTTCGACAACTTGGTGGGAGTGAGGACTTTGTTGTATCATTAGATAACTCTTCTGCGCTCAGTACCATCTCATCATAAAAAGATCCACTAATGGATAGTCCAGCAATACGATACAAGTCCCAAAGAGAGATGGAAACCTTTCCAATGGAAGTATGCAAGGTGTTGGTGGTAGGACATCAACGTTCGCAAAAGGCCCTAATCATAGAGGCATGACGATCATACCTGAATAAGGATGTAAAAATAGTTTCATAAAGCTTACATCCTTTAAGGAATGGTCCATGCCGATCCAATACCTCCTTAACCCATTCCCAATATCCTTCGATAAAGAAAGATTCCCCAAGTACTTTGAATGAGCTTTCCCATTTGGCTTCTCCGTCACGAACACAAGAACCCAACAATCCAAATTCATCATAAACCTTAGTAGTAGTTGGGTGAGAGGAATTCAATAGCAGAACATCAAAAGTAGGTTTCACCTTATTAAGTTTTGAATTGTTGATATTTGTAAGCTTGCAAGATGAAACTCGGGACCAAGAAGAAATGTGTAATGGGTCCTTAAATGTCACTATGCGTTTAAGTCAGGCCAATTCACATGGGTGAAGACCTTAGCACTTAAGTCGTATTAAGTACTGAAAGTACAACACCGTGTAACATCAGGGCCATAACTTGTTTGCATAAATACCAAGTATTATTCTGGTTTTAATTAAATATTAAAACTTGAACACCACTCTGCATTCAAGTCAAGCCAATCTACATGGGTGAAGACTTTAGCACATAAGTGCCGAAAATACGACACCGTTTTGCGTCAGGGCTACGACTTGATTACATGAGGGTCAAATCTTAAATATTCATTTTTTTATGGATATTTAATTTTGTTAAAAATTCCCCTCAAGTATTAAGGTATTTTTTTCAATTATGAATTAATTAAATTAAATTAAATTACCTGAAATCAAATTCACCTTTGCGAATAATAGAGGCTGACGTGCGTTCAAAAAATGAAGGTCTTTTTCTCCCTTGAAATATCACAATGTATTCAAGTCAAGCCGATTTGCATGAGTGAAGACTTTAGCACATAAGCGCCGAAAATACAACACCGCATAGTATCAGGGCTATAACTTGTTTGCATAGATATCAAGTATTATTTAAGGTTTTAATTAAATATTAAAACTTGAACACCACTATGTATTCAAGTCAAGTCAATTTGCATGAGTGAAGACTTTAGCACATAAATACCGAAAATACGACACCACTCGCATTAGGGCTACGACTTGATTACACAAGGGTCAAATTTTAAATATTCATTTTTTATGGATATTTAATTTTATTACAAAAAAAATCCCCTCAAATATTAAGGTAATTAAAAAATTAATTAAATAAAAGTACCTAAAATCAAATTCATCTCTGTAAATGATCAAGGCTGACACGTGCTCTAAAAAGTCAGTTTTTTTCTTCCTTAAAAAAAGAAATTAAAATTAAGGAGAACACGTGTAACATGTATATATAAATGTACGAAAATCACATGGAATGTTGACTTTTTCCATTCATGTTATATATATTAAAAGAAAATCTCCATTCACTTTTTAGGAGATCACGTAAATGGATATTTACTACATCTTCATCCATACACCAATTGAAGCTCAAATATATATATATATATATATATATATATATATATATATATGCAGGTCATCACGTTTCAAGGCAACACCATTATGACATGTTTCCATTGAATTTGACATGCCACCCACGACATGGTCTTGGTATGGCATGATATATATATATAACCAAAAAAAAAAAAAATTTACAAGTTTGAAGAGGTGAAGATTTCGTGAAATCAAGTCAAGTTTCTCAAGTTGGGTTGAAAAACACTCAATGATAAAAAAAGTTATCTGAAAAAGTTCAAGTCAAGTTTTTTAACTATTATTCCATTTATATAAAATATATATATATATATATATATATATAGGGATGATAAATTGAAAGAGAATTGAAAGTGTAAAGCAAGAAGAAAAACGAATTTGAAAGATGATTTAAAGTATAAAGCAAGAAAATGAAGTGAAGTTTGGAAAAAAAATGAGAAAGAAATATTTTTTAAAAAAAATAGAAACTTTCTATTAAAATATGCCTCTTGAAGTCTTCCTTTAAAAAAAAATTAAAATTAAGGAGAACACGCGTAACATTATATAAATGTATGAAAATCACTTATGAAATGTTGACTTTTTCCAATCATGTTATATATATTAAAAGAAAATTTCCATTCACTTTTTAAGAGATCACGTAAATGGATATTTACTAGATCTTCATCCATACACCAATTGAAGCTAAAATATATATATTGTTTCAAGGCAACACCATTATGGCACGTTTCCATTGAATTTGACATGTCACCCACGACATGGTCTTGGTATGGCATGATATATATATATATATATATATATAAAACTTACAAGTTGGGTTGAAGAATATTTAATGATTAAAAGAGCTCTAAAAAAGTTCTAAGTCAAGTTTCTTAATTATTGTACTTTTTATATAAAAAAAAAATATATACAGGGATGACAAATTGAAAGAAGATTAAAAGTGTAAAGCAAAAAGAAAAACGAATTGGAAGAAAATTCAAAGTGTAAAGCAAGTAAGAAAACGAAATGTAGTTTGGAAAAAAAAGTGAGAAAAAATATTTTTTTTAAAAAAAATAGGAAACTTCCTATTAATGAGTCCACATGACAACGCATGTAACTGGTGCGTCTTGAAGTGGGGGCATTTATAGACATAAAAAAAATTAGTGGATTAAATTGCCACTAATTTGGTCTTAAAATGAATAATTTTATTTAAAAAAACAATCCTTTTATGGATAAGTTTCTCTAATCTCCGATTATAAAAAGGGTAATTATCTTGTTGGTAAAACTTCCCGTAGAAGAAAATTTGCTAAAATCAATGAACTAAATCCCTTGAATTAAGCAACTAAATTTTGGGAATTTGAAATTCAAATTCCTTATCTTCATCTATTAATAGAGGTGTCTTCAGAAATCATAAAGGAAAATCCGATAACTTCATAGGAGAAAATCCAAAGATAACTTCGTACGGGAAAAGGAGTTTCACAACAAAAGAAAGAGTTGCATCAAATCTCCCTACAAGTTCGGTAAACAGAAAAGAAACTGCTACACGTGTTCTTCGCCATTTAATAAGATCATTCGGAAATAAGCCACTTGTGACTCTCGATTGATCTTCGAAATCAAGAAAACGTTAGAATCAAAGGAAAAATATTATTTGGAAAATAATATTATTTTTGAGATTGTACCCACAATATATTTTAATTTCAATAAATATTTTATTTGCATTATTTTTCCTCTATTTTGTTTTGCTAGTATTTTCAAATTGACTTAAAATGTTTCAAGAAAACAGTGACCCTTATGGAACATTGGATATTTTAAAAAAATATCTTTTAATTATTTTCACTTATTTTTTTAAGAATTGGTTTAAAAAATAATTATGTAAATGTATTTCATAATTAAAAATAAAGTAATAAATATAAAATTATTTTTAAAACATATTTAAAAATGTTAAAAATTGATTAAAAACATTTCAGATTTTGATACAGACACTTCTATTCTATAAAATGGTTTATCACTCTCCAAGCCTTGCTCATGACTCAGTTTGGCGTAAAACTTGGAAGTGGTATTTTATTAGGCATCTTAGGTGGAAATGTAGGAGATATATGGATTCATAACTTGCAATTTTTAAGTTAGAAATATTATAATAGGATGAAAGAGAGAAAAAGGAAGTAGTAATGCAAAAACGAAAGATGAGGAGGAAGCAGCGGAGACTAAATCTGGTCAAAGTTCCTAACTCGACCATTATAGCCGGCCATATTCCAAGATGCCTATATTCTATCTCGGTTAAAAGCCCAATCCTAGATAAGTCCAATTAGATTTAGGTTTTGTTTGTTTTTTAACTTAATAGAAAAAGTCAATATTTTGACTTTTTCTATTCAACTAAAAATAATTTATTAACATTATCCAATATAGCTAAAATGAACTTATTATCAATAGGTTTAGTTTAGTTATGTTGCATGATGTCAACATGTTACTTTTAGTTGAATAGAAAAAATCAAATATTTTGACTTTTTTTATATAGTAAAAAAACAAACACCACCATACTGTTTACCAACCGCCGTAATTTATCTGCATTTGTTGAATGTAAAACTAAAAAAAAAAACATTATTATCTAAAAAATAGTTTAACAATAAAGAAATAAATTCAAATATTAAAAAGATAAGATAAAAGACTCATTAAAGATATCTTATCAGGAATATTCATTTTTTTCAGTATAATTAAGATAAAAAATATTCATTTTTTTAGGATAATTAATATAAAAATTAATTAATTAAATGTAACGACTCGTATCCAACTATGTACATATTATTCGACTCCGTCACGACTTTAAAATTGGTCTACAAGATTAAAAAAAATTCATTTTTATATAGTGTTAGAAACTTTTTCCATGCAAATAAATTTAACTTCTATCGTTTTTGAATTTGAAAAATAATTTATTTATTTTTATATAAATTTAATTTTTAAAAGAAAATATTATTTTTATAATAAAAATTAATGTTTTTTTTAATAAAAATATATATTTTGTTAGGTTAAAAAATAATGGAGGGTTAGAATTGGGATGATTTCATCCTTTTAAT
>JAJJMF010008443.1:0-14350 GCA_022058775.1 Vitis hybrid cultivar | reverse complement strand
TTTTTTAAGTGGTGGGCCTACGGGTAGGCCAGCCCGCCGGGCCGGGCTTGGGCCGTGGGCTTTTTGGAGACCCTTAGATGAGTATCAACAATTAGCTTTTGATACATGGTCTTCCTACAGCAAAGCCTCCGAACTTAAGTTTTCAACCAATCAGCCCTCAACCAAACAACTCTCTGCAAGGTAATTTTTGTTGTTGGGGGGAATCAAACCAGCCTTCAACCCGAACCACGTCAAAAGGCTTAGGATTAAAAAGGCTACCACTAGGCCAAGTTGACACTTATGTTCACTATAAATATCTTAAACTTCATTTGTTATTTTAAAAAATAATTAATTAATTCTAATTATTTTTAAAAAAATATTTAATTAATTGACACAAGTATAAAAACCAACATTATAATTTTCTTAACAAGTCTTTTTTATACCATTTATATGATAATTAAATATAAAAAATATAAATATTAAAAATGATACATGCATCATCATTTATTTTACAATAGCATTTGAATTAAATAAATTATAATTTCAATATTAAATGTATCATCATTTATCTCATTAATCCTATTTTAAAAAATTATTATCACTTCACTTTCAAATTTTTTATATTTATCTTTTTAATTTTGAATGTATTTATTTTAAAATATTAAAAATATAAATTTATTCAAAAAATACTAAAATATAAAAATAATAATATTGAAGTTCTAATATTTTATAAATTAAAATTAATTTGATAAGATAAATAATAAATATATATTAAGACAAATATATCCTTACTTACCGATATTTTTCTCCTTAATCATACTTATATCAATTACACTTATAAAATAACTTTAACATGTATATTTTTACTTATTTTATCATTTTTTGGAGTTTTCCAAATATTTCCATGAATTTTGAAAAATTTTCATTTTATCAACGTTTTTCCGATATATCCGTCAAATCCAAGTACCCATATATCCGTATTTACCGATATTTCAAACCATGAGTGTCTCGCATACATCAATAGTCTAGTTTGCCAAATCAATAATGGGTTCAGTGTGGAGTCAGTCAATCACATTCCCATCCATTTCTGGTGGCTTGTAAACTCTTGATCTTGGTTTCTTTTTGGATAGTCCTCGTTCATCCTAAGTTGGCTAAGCAAACTGTAGCTATCAGCATGCGAAGCCAGTTAAATAGAATAAGACTGGCTCTAGGGGAACCATTAGAGAAGTGAGGGGATGATGCAGGGTGTGAGTTAGGGAACAGAGTAGGATCAGGCTTCTGATTGGGTCCTCAGCGTGATCAGGGATTCGAGTATTTTTGGAAGTGTTTGTAAGGAGGAGTCATGAACCTGTTTGAAAACATTGAAAAGTAAAAGCAGAGCTAGCAGAAGCTCCAAGAGGAGAAGACTAGGCACAAGCTCAAGGAAGCATTGTAGTTAAGGAAGCAGGCATCTTCCATTAACTCTTATGAAAGGGGCAGCAGGAGTTCTGACATAGGGATAGAGGAGCCAGAGGCAGAAATTACTGTGGTGTCACAATGCTTCTATTTTAACTTGGAATTTGCAGGGTTTGAATGGTTTTCTTCTAATGTGGGATAATATGATGTTAAGGATCAGTCCAGTGTTCAACTGCCACTAGAGAGAATGAATGTCAAGGAAGTCACAGACTGCTTTAGGGCAACCTTTAAGATTGGCATGGCTTCTGGAAAGATGCAAGGAGATATCATCCTCCCTGAAGGCTTTTGAGTTGCTGAAGTGGGCTGCCAAAGCAATCAAGCTAAGAGACCTGAAATCCCTCAAGGACAACTGGAAACAAGGTCAGAGGCAGTTCGGTGTTGGTGCCAGCAGGCATGCTGGAAGGCCTGATCTATCCAGACATTGGTCAAAGAGTTACAACGATGTGGTGAAAGAGAACAACAGGCCAGAGCCAGCAACCATGGTGAAGTTGAACAGCATTAGGACAGAGATTTCTTGCAATATTTTCAAACAGCATAGAGGATGAGATCTTTGAATGGGTGTTTAATTGAGAGGCAGGAGGATTATGACAATTCTATCTCTGACCATGAATGCCTTAGTAACCATTTATGCAATCCAGCCTCTTTCTTCTAAACTATTACTTGGAGTGAAATTCATGTAAAATAACATTAGTTAGAACTTGCAAAGTCTCTAATCTGAATCATGACATGCAGTAGTCATATATGAAGTCCCAGATGAATCAAACAAACAATTAATAGATCCAATACTAGAAAAATATAAGTGGGTTTGAACCTGAATAAATGCAAATTTTACATTAAAAATCGCAGCTTGAAAACAAATTTGAAATAAATAACTGAAAATCAGACTAATAAAGATTGATCAAAAAATAGAAAACAGGTAAGGACAAAACTTATCATATAAAGACTAGGATTTTAGACAGCACATACTTGATGTCTTTCTTTCCATTTGAGAAAAAAGCTGCTTCCTAGGAGTTTAAAAGAGGAAACCAAATATAACAGTCGAGGGAGACAAGTCAAGGAATTAGGTTGGACAACCTGAGGCAAAATTCTGTTGGTAGAGCCCAATATTTGCTCCATCCACAATAGCTTCATAATCAGCATGCTTGTCCAGCCAATCCTGTAGTAAAATTAAATATAAAAAAATGAGTAAATTAAGGAAAAAGGTACATCCAACTAAGTTATAAAAAAAAAAAAGTAAACTAATGTTTGCAAAATTGCTTTACACTAGAAAGAATGAAGATGAAATCTACATGAGATCTAACAGACAATATATACAGAATTATTCAGGCTTTACTGCTATATAGAATGCATATCTTGCATTGTTCAATTTCTTCCATCTAAACAATTAGTGAGTTTAACTACCACATCAGGTACAATCATCTCCAAAGCAGAGAAACTTTGAGTTCTATGAAGAATTTGTTGGAATGAAATTCCCAGCTCAAAAGAATATTAAAACCCCAATAAGCATATTTTGGAACTTGGGAATCTCAAATCCCACTGTCCAAAACTTTTTTCAAAAATAAAACAAGGATTTACAAAGATTTTGGGATTCAAAATCTGTATGTTACTTAACCCAGCCAACTTGGAAGGAAAAACTAATCTAAATTTTCTTAAATCATTAGTTGTCCCCAGCTTGTTGAGAAGGAAATTCTTAAATAAAAATGCAAACTCATGAATGACAAGATAAAACAAAATTAAAGGTTTATTTGCATGTCCCTTAAGTTAAAATCAGATTTCACCGAATTCAGTCATTTGAAATAATATAAATCTAAGCAGCACAAAGTGAACATACTAAGACACTAAAAGTGTTTAGAGGGACAAATGAGTGACAAGCATTGGAATCATCCTAATTCCCTTAATCAGCCAAGTTGCCAGTATCAAGTTGCAGGAAAATCAATAAGCACTACCTTCTTAGTTATGGAAGGTCACAACCATGTTTTCAGGCACTAAATGTATTTTGTTTTTTAATAGGTATTATGAGACACTAAACACCAACACAAAGAAAGTAGATCAGTAAATGAAACAAATTCAACATTTCAGCAGCAAAGAAATTAGTCTGATTTTAAATTCCAATTCTATGAAATCTGGAAATCTTGACTAGTGTTCACTGATACATGGAACAAATCTAATGCAACTAAACACACCCAAAATCAGTTAATAGAGGACATGATCAGCTCCAGCTTCACCACCCAATTATTCCAAGTCTTGATGTTTACAAAATTAGATTGGAATGCAGAGAAAAAATGAAATACAGTCAACCAAAAGAACCAAGGTGTCCAGTCCATTTTACACAGTTTAAAAAACTCAAACTTGGTTTTATTCTCACTGTGGGTCTTGGAAAGAGTGGAAGATTTTGCTTAAGATGAAGTACTTTATAAAGCAAATGTCAGCATTTAAAGTAGAGGGTCTTTTCCACAAGTTTCTAAGCATCCAAGCATAGCTGAAGTAAAACCTTCTAAACAACACAACAAAAAAATAAACGAATCCACAAAACTTTCACTCACCTGAAACTCCCGAAAATTGGACTGGACTTCCCTTTCCATTGCCATGGCCGCAACTGACTCTGAAAACGTCTCCCTATCAATGTCAACAGTAGCCAACTGGTCCCTGCAAGAACCACATTGGCCACTCGAATCAACTTTGGCTCTGCAAACCACCCACTTCCCTTTACCGATCCACCCTTGCCCGTGCCAACCACCTCCGTTCTTCAATGCCACCTCTTCAATCGCACCCAAACAACAATCCACACCGCCCACCTCCGAAGCCGCTTCACCGCAGAACCAACCCTCAATAATCTCCGCAGTCGACTCACTGACACTCCTCACAGCGGTTCTCAGCTTATGCAAATATGCATACACCTTATCTCCTCTCCCCATCTCCGCGCTCACCTTAACAGCGCGGCCAGCTCCGGCTCCTCCGGATGCACCCCCATCGAAACCATATGCTCCTCCACAACCCACGCCTTTTCGCCTTCCAAGTTCGCGCAAAACCAGAACAACGCGGGCCCATACGTCCGCAGCCGCGGCGAGAGCTCATAATTCACCATTGTTCGGACCACCTCGAACGCAAGATCCCCGTCAGACTTCGCGGCGGCCAGGCTGGCGACGGCGGTGATGGTGGCCTCGTTGTGGGTGACGCCGCTGTTAACCACGTGATCGAATATGCGAAAACCATAGTCTAGGGCTAGAGCTTTGGAGGAAGGTTCATCGATTGATATAGTGCAGAGATAGAGAAGAGCATTGTAGTGGTAGTGAATGAGACGGAAATTTTGGGAAACTGCGGATTCGAAGAGTGCGACGGCGCCAAAGAGATCCCTGCGCTTGGAGCAGGTGTCGAGGTCGAATCGGAACATGCCTTCTACGGTTGTTTTATTGATCTTAAATTTGGTTTAAAACAATGATGAAAATATCAAAATATTTATGGTTGGATTTTACAAAAAAATTTAAGAATATTGGATGAAAATTTGAGAAAATAGATTAGTAAGATGAAAATGGATTAAAACTCGTAAAATATTTTTTAAAAATAAAACCCAAAAAATAATAAGCAATAATATGCATTTGGAAACTCGTAAAATATTTTTAAAAAATGATAAAAATAAGTAATAATATGCATATGGAAATTATTTAATTGAAAGTAAAATATTTTTAAATTTGAAATATTAAATAAATTAAATTCGGGTCAATAAATTTGATGGATAATAATCATGTTAATAAGCTTTACTTGTTAAAATATCATTAATGGTTATCTATATTAAATCAATTATAATTCAACCTCACTCATTTATTAAATAAGAGCAGTTTGTTAGTGATTTTATGAAGTGTTTTTAATTTTTTTAATATTTTAAAATTTTTATTTCTAAATATCAATAATATTAGAAACACTTCTTAAAGTTACTATCAAACATACTCTAAATCATATCATCCATGTGATAAATGGGTTCACATTCAACATTATTAAATTTTTATTATTTTTTACCTCAATACTACGTTATCCATGTCACCCCTAATATTTATATTTTTTTTATAACATTAATAAAAGTAGTAATGTGTTATAAATCATAAACTTCAAAACCATCTTTAAATTTTTCTCCAACACAAAAAATAACTTTCCCTTAATGGAAAAAAACAAACAATTATTTTGTAGATTATATTTACTCAAGTTAAAATTCAAACAATAAAAATACCAACACATTACTTATTATTGCAACTTAAAAACAAAAAAAATAAAATAATAGTTTTAATTTTATCACTTATATTCCATGAAAAAACAGTTGGGTAAATAAATTAATTAATTTCCTTTATTTTGATAAAACCCATTTTGAATTAAAAATAAATAAAAATCCTTACATCATTAATAACGATCATGATGATAATAATAATAATAATATATTAATATTTATAAAAGTATTAGTAACATGAAATTATCTAATTATAAAAAAATTTAGTATTTGGATATTTTTTTTTTACTTAACTAAAAGTGAAATGCAATATTAACAGATTACATCAACAACCTTATAAAAAGGTCCTATAAACTAGGTTTTGATTGATTTTCTTTTTGAAAGTTTTTTTTTCTTTAACTTGATTTGTTTTTGTAATTTGTCACTTCGAAAATATATTTGTTTAAATATACTTAACATAAAATATATTAGTTTCAATTTCATTTTTTTTAAACTAATTTCATTTTTTTATCATTAAAATTGATCAAATTTTGGTTTCACAGTAATTAATCTCACATAAAGAAATTTTCTTGAAAAACTATTTTAAAAAAATTTAAAATATATGGATAATAATTTTCCTTGGGAATTCCATACCCATTAGAACACATGATAATGGGGTTTGGGAAAATACTTGGCAAACAAGCCAAGTGAAAACTGGAGGCAAACAGTAACGCCCACAAAATCCACAGGCTTTAGATTAGCCCAAATCATGGTTGAAAATTGCCGAAATTTCCCCGAAATTTCGTATTTTGGGCTAGCGAAACGAAAGAGGGGGCGTCACTTCCAGTTGAAAAAAATCCGCGATATGTAAAAGTTGATGAGAGGTTTTATCTGGTCGTGGACTGATTGGACAATGTGGCTGATAAGAGGTTTGATCTGGTCTTTTTGTGATACATTATTTCTTTTTTGTTTGCATGTTCTTGTAGTCTGGAGTATGGGCGTATAAATTTGTGAAATTTATTGAATTTGGAAACTGAACCCATCGTGTTTTTTTGTTTTCGTTTTGGGCAATGGGAAAATTGAAATCTGAATTGTCTTGTACGCCTGGGCTTACCTGTACAGTCTCTTTTATTAACCCAAGGTTGTGAATGAAGTTTTACATGCTATATTTTATTCCAATGGATTTGCAACATGAATCAAAACTGAAAAAGACTAAGAATAGTCTACTTTCCTCCAACCATTGTAGTCGGTTTCAAAAACCAGATTTCCAAACTCTATCTTCCTTTTTTAGATGGTGTTTTTTCTGAAGATAATAAAATGTAGCAGATGAGTTCGAGACCATTTTTCATATCTTTATAATCGTGGCTTCCATCATACCACATTGCTCTTGCCACCATGCATGAGCAGTTGCTGGAACGTGCTCCTTAACCGCAGCGAAAAAGGGATGGTGGAGAACGTGGTCAAAGTACTGGACCACATCATGAAGTGTTGGACGATGTGGTGAACGTGTTCAGCTAACATTCTCCCACTTGGTTCACACCTTTAACCTAATGTTTTATCTCAATCTATCAATTATCCCATTAAGTAACAAATACATGAATCATGGCGATAAGTCCTCTATTTAACGAGTGTTACCTTCCATGTATTACAGTGTACTCATTTCTTAACATTATACTTTATGTGACAATATTACTTAATGAATAAATGTTCATTCTTGGTCCAATAAAGTTGAATTTTCTCAAAATTAAATAAAAGTGCACATCAATATGAGAAAACATCATAATAAGAGTTTGTACAATAGAAACTACATAAGGGAACTAAGTCCCATGTTCACTACATGATCCTTGAATTTCAACGGTGGCATGCCCTTAGTCAAAGGATCAGCGATCATCAATTCAGTGCTAATGTGCTCAATAACCACTTTCTTTTCTTTAACACGTTCTCTTATGGCTAGATACTTAATGTCGATGTGTTTGCTTTGACTTCCACTTTTATTGTTCTTCGCCATAAAGACTGCAGCTGAATTGTCGCAATATATACTCAATGGCCTAGATATTGAATCCATAACTCTAAGCCCAAAAATGAAACTCTTAAGCCATACACCATGTGAAGTAGTCTCAAAACAAGATATGAACTTAGCTTCCATAGTAGAAGTAGCAGTCATGGTCTGCTTAACACTCCTCCAAGATATAGCTCCATCGGCCAATATAAAAATGTATCCAGATGTTGATTTACGTGATTCAACGCAGTTAGCAAAGTCTGAATTTGAGTAGCCAACAACCTCTAAATTGCTTGTTCGTCTGTACTTAAGCTTGTAATATTTGGTTCCTTGAAGATATCTCATCACTTTCTTTGCAGCTTTCCAGTGGTCCTTACTTAGGTTACTCTGATATCGTCCTAACATTCCAACAGCAAATGCAATGTCAGGCCTTGTGCAGACCTGAGCATACATCAGACTTCCGATTGCAGCAGCATATGGAATGTTTTTCATTTGTTCGCTCTCAATATCGTTTTTCGGGCATTGGTCCAGATTGAACCTATCACCCTTCACTATAGGAGAAACACTAGGTGAACAATTCTTCATCCAAAATCTTTCTACAACTTTATTGATATAGGTTTCTTGAGACAAACCTAAGATACCTTGAAATCTGTCTCTATGGATCTTAATGCCAATGACATAAGATGCCTCACCCATATCCTTCATGTCGAAATTTTTAGAGAGGAATTGTTTCACCTCATAAAGAAAACCCTTATCATTGGTTGCAAGTAAGATGTCATCCACGTATAAAACAAGAAAACAAACTTTACTCCCACTGACCTTAAGGTATATGCATTGATCCATAACATTTTCTTCAAAACCAAATGAAGAAATTATGTTATGGAATTTTAAATACCATTGGCGGGATGCTTGTTTTAAACCGTATATGGATTTCTTAAGCTTACAAACCAATTGCTCACCATCACTAGAGCATAATCCTTCAGGTTGTTTCATGTAAACCTCCTCTTCTAGCTATCCATTAAGAAATGTTGTTTTTACATCCATTTGTTGCAATTCCAAATCAAAGTGGGCTACTAATGCCAATATAATGCGCAAGGAATCTTTCTTAGATACAGGAGAAAAGGTTTCCGTGTAATCGATTCCTTCTTTCTGAGTGAACCCCTTTGCAACAAGTCTAGCCTTGTATATCTCAATGTTGCCTAATGAGTCTTTCTTTGTCTTAAAAACCCATTTACAACCAATGGTTTTTGCACCATTAGGCAACTCAACAAGGTCCCAAACATCGTTGCACTTCATGGAACTCATCTCATCCTTCATGGCATTGTACCACAATTCTGATTCTTTACAACTCATGGCTTGTGAAAAAGATTCGGGATCATTTTTAGCTCCTATATTGTAGTCACATTCCTGTAGATACACTACATAATCATTAGGAATTGCTGACCTCTTAGTTCGAGTAGACCTTCATAAGGTTGCACCAATATCTTCTAAGGAAGTATGAGGTTCAACTTATTGTTCAGAAGTGTCAAGCAACTCCTGATCAACTTGATTTACTGGAATGTTGTCAATAGCTTGTGGAACTTCAATGACTGGTTGAACTTCAACGATTGTTTGTTCTACACCCGATTGTACTTGAGGGGTGTTATGAACAATAAACAATCTATCACTTGAAGTGGAAGGTTGAGACTCTGTATGATCAATATCAGAAACTATGTTTCTGAATTGATCGCTCCCACTGACCAAGTCATATTCAAGAAATTTAGCGTTTCTCGATTCCACAATCCTAGTGTTGTGAGATGGACAGTAAAATTTGTACCTCTTAAACTTTTCAGCATATTCAATGAAATACCCACTAATAGTCCTTGGGTCCAGTTTCTTCTCCTGTGGATTATAAATTCTCACTTTAGACGAGCATTCCCAAACGCGCATATGTCACAAACTCGGTTTCCAACCTTTCAATAACTCAAATGGCGTCTTTGGGACAGCCTTGGTTGGAACTCGGTTTAATATATACACTGCTGTCTTAAGTGCTTCAGTCCACAAGAATTTAAGAAGTTTTGAGCTGCTAAGCATACTCCTCACCATGTCCAATAAAGTTCGGTTTCTTCTTTCTGCTACACCATTTTGGTCTGGAGAACCAGGCATGGTGTATTGGGCAACAAATCCATGTTCTTGAAGAAATTTCGCAAATGGCCCAAGTGATTGTCCATCTTCCAAGTATCTACCATAATATTCTCCACCTCTATCTGATCTCACGATCTTAATTTGTTTACCACATTGTTTCTCTACTTCTGCCTTGAAAACTTTAAAGGCTTCTAAAGCTTCATTTTTGCTATGAAGTATGTAGAGATACATGTATCGTGAGAAATCATCTATGAAAGAGATGAAGTATTTCTGACCATGGGAGTCTATGTCAAGACTACATATATCAGTATGTATGATCTCTAGTATGGCAGAACTCCTAGTAGCACCTCTCTTTGACTTGTTGGTCTGCTTTCCCTTAATGCAGTCCACACAAGTCTCAAAGTCAATAAAATTTAGAGTACTAAGTACCCCATCATTCACCAATCTTTTGATTCTATCTATGGAGATATGACCTAATCTCTGGTGCCACAATGTAGGGGAATCCTCATTAACAAGACATCTTTTAATGCTAGTTTGGACATGTAATGAATTATGAATGATATCATTTTGTAATAATATGAAATAAAGACCATAAGACAAAATACCATTCCCAACACAATCAGATTTATAAATCAAACTGAAAGATGTTTCTGAAAAATGAAAGGAATATCCAAACGGTACAAGTCTAGAAACTGAAATCAAGTTTCGTGAGAAACTTGGTACATAAAAGGTCTTTTGCAATTCTAAAACAAAACCACCATTTAAAGTTAAATAACATGTCCCGATTGCTTCCACATGCGAGCCCATCTTGTTTCCGGATAAGATGAATTGCTCACTTGTCATTGGCTTCCTTAGGTTTTGCATACCTTGCAAGGAATTTGAAATGTGGATTGTAGATCCAGAATCAATCCACCATGTGTTGGTATTTACATTAACCATATTAGATTCATAACAAACAAATGAGGTAGGGTTACCTTTCTTCTCAAGCCATTTATGAAATTTCA
The DNA here is from genome assembly GCA_022058775.1 of Vitis hybrid cultivar. Lineage (NCBI taxonomy): Eukaryota > Viridiplantae > Streptophyta > Magnoliopsida > Vitales > Vitaceae > Vitis > Vitis hybrid cultivar. Next base: position 3,594 of record JAJJMF010008443.1, on the reverse strand, counting down.
GACATTTCTTCTTCACATGTCCTTTCTTTTTATAGAAAAAACACTTTTCGTCTTTCTTAATGTCAGATTTGGGAGGAATTTGTTGCTTCCCTTTATGATTGGCTTGAGATTTTCCTTTCTTTCCTTTCCTTTGCGTCACTAGCATGGCATTTTCTCCCTATTCCATCAATAACCTTCCTTCCTCTTGAACACACATGGTCATCAATTCATTGATAGACCACTTATCCTTATGTGTGTTGTAAAAGATTTTGAAAGGTCCATACTGAGGTGGAAGAGTGTTAAGGATAAAGTGCACCAAGAAGGATTCAGACATTTCTACCTCAAGCTTCTTCAATTGAGCCACTATGTCCCTCATCTCCATGATGTATTCGCATACACCTCTTATACCGGTGAGCTTCAGGGATGTGAACTTCATAATCAGGGTGCTTGCCAAGGCTTTTTTTGAAGTGACAAATTGCTCGTCAATAGCCTTGAGCAATTCGCGGACATTCTCATGTTACTCGATCGAACCACGTATACCAGCACTAATTTTCGTCTTAATGTACATCATGCCGAGCCGATTAGATTTCTCCCAGCGTTCGTAGAATAGTACTTCTTCAAGTGTGTTGGTATTAGTGATCTTATGTGGTTCATCTTTCCTTATGGCATAGTCTATGTCCATGCACCCTAATTGAAGAAGAATTCTCTCCTTCCATATCTTAAAGTTATCTTCTCTAAGTTTGGGAACCTCACAACGAATATAAGATATGTTAGGTAAAAATGTGCAAAAGGATTACAAGCTTATTAAAAATTTTTGAGGCTTTAATATAAATTCATGCTTTACCAATGTAGAACATGCTTAAAATTTAATCTAATTTTATTAAAAATTGCTTGTGGACTAAATCTTTAATTCAATCAGATTAATTATCTTTATGATAGACTTTATCAAACTATTTTATTGAATTATGAAATTTATTATGAATATAGTTTGATATTTTCTATTTATAATCTTTATGATAAATCTATTAAATTAATTCTTCCTAACTCATGTGGGTAAATTAGGAAAAATTAATTTTAATATTTTATCCTAATTAATTATATAAACATAATGAAAACCCTGTGGGGTAAAATCATCATATTTATATAGTTAATTACAATTAATGTCCATAATGTGATCCTTATTTACTTAATATATAATTTTTATATAATTAAGGATGTTGTGGTTATTCCTTAATTATTTAAAAAAATTATATGGATTCACTAGACATTAAAACTATGTGATATAATTTTAATATACCTAACTAAATTTTAGGCAACAATTGCATGCATACTATGTGATATAATTTTAATATATCTAACTAAATTTTAGGCAACAATTGCATGCATTAAAAGCTACAACTTTAATTTAGGCTACAAACATATAAAGCAGTATATAATTATTTATTTTGCATGTATAAAATTTACATGATAATTTATAAAAAAAAATAATTTTAAAGGTTTTAGATTATGAATGAGTGCCTAAATACAAATAAATCAATTCCATGCCCAATAAAATTAAAATAAAAATTCAAATCGGGCCAAAAAGGGCTTAAACTGGCCCAATTGTTTACATTTATACATGACCCAATTTAATGCCTTTTATTTTTTGCAAAATGGGCCACTGTCCATGCCTTGAACCTAATGAGCCCAATGGGCCTTTGTTTCCCTTATTTCTATAGCACATTGGGCTTTGACTTCCTTCTCATGGCCCAACATTTAATTTTTCTTGCCACCCCATGGATTTTTTCAACACCTGCAACAACGTTCTTGCTGCCATCCACGTGGACTGCACCCTTGCCGGATGCAGTTCAAGCCATGAAGCCGCCTGCATCAGAGGCAGAAAGAGCCTCACGGGTGCCCTCCGGCTACTAGCATCACCAACAAGTAAGGCCTCATTGGTGACTTCCAGCCACTGCGAATAGTGCCTCTTGTCGGTGCGAAAAGATGCCTGAAATGGCGCTGGTTACAGCCTAAAAAATGGCACTTCCAATGGCTCTGCAAGCGGTGTCTGAATGGGGCTGGTATGACGCCTGAAATGGCGTTGGTTGCAGCCCCAAAAATGCACTTCCAATGGCGCTGCAAGTGGTGCCTGAACGAGACTGGTATGACGCCTGAAATGGCGCTGGTTGCAGCCCAAAAAATGCATTTCCAATGGCGTTGCAAGTGGTGCTTGAACGAGGCTAGTATGGCACCTGAAATGGCGTTGGTTGTAGCCCCAAAAATGCACTTCCAATGGCGCTGCAAGTGGTGCCTGAATGGGGTTGGTATGGTGCCTGAAATGGCGTTGGTTGCAGCCCTAAAAATGCACTTCCAATGGTGCTACAAGTGGTGCTTGAACGGGGTTGGTATGGCGCCTGAAATGGCACTGGTTGCGGCCCAAAAAATGGCACTTCCAATGGCGCTACAAGTGGTGCCTGAACGGGGCTGGTATGGCGCTGAAAATGGGGTCTTTTGAATGCCTGTAATGGCGTTTATTTTTATTTTTATTTATTTATTTTTTTTTATGAATGAATGATGCCAACTATATATGGATTTCCAGCAGCAATCGTTTAAATAATTATCAACAGATCATAAAACAAGATTTTTCATTCAGAAACAATACAAAGCATAGGCAAAATTTACAAGCTCTAATACCAAATGTGAATGAAGTTTTACATGCTATATTTGATTCCAATGGATTTGCAACATGAATCAAAACTAAAAAGACTAAGAATAGTCTACTTACCTCCAGCCATTGTAGTCGGTTTCAAAAACCCAGATTTCCAAACTCTATCTCCCTTTTTTATATGGTGTTTTTTTTCTAAGATAATAAAATGTAGCATATGAGTTCGGGACCATTTTTCATATCTTTATAACCATGGCTTCCATCATACCACGTTGCTCTTCCACCATGCATGAGCAGTTGCTGGAACGTGCTCCTTAACCGCAGTGGAAGAGGGATGGTGGAGGACGTGGTCAAAGTGCTGGACCACATCATGAAGTGCTGGACGACTTGGTGAACGTGTTCAACTAACAAAAGTGTCTTAGGTTTGTAGATCTATAGTATTTTGTTAGGAAAATTGTTTATGGTGGCTTAGGCCTGCTTGGTTACTATTTTCAATAACTATTTTCTGTTTTTAAAAACAAAAAACATAAAAAACTTGTTTGAGAAATGAATGTGTTTTTGTTTTTTTATGTTTTCTGTGTTCTCAAAAATCATTTTTTTAAGAATAATAAAAATATGTTTTCATTATTAGGGTTTAATAATAGAAACATCTTCAAATTTTCGGGAATGTGTGGGAAAGTTTTTGAATGCAATTTTCAAAAAATAGTTTTTAACAATAATTCTTAAAAATGGCCCCAAATAAAATTCTATTAAAAAATTTAAATGTAAAAAGTAATTTTCTTTTAAATAGTTTTTCAAATATTCTCTATATTTTCATTTCAAAACACCTTAAATTTTCCTTTATATATATATTAAATTGTTTATCGTAAGAAAGATTGTTAAATATGTTTTCTGAATCATAAAACTTTTTTTTCCCTTTTTAACAACAAAAAATTGTTTTCAATAAGAAGTCAATTTTCTTTGGGTACCAT
>JAJJMF010008442.1:0-24142 GCA_022058775.1 Vitis hybrid cultivar | reverse complement strand
CCTGTTTCTGATTGTATTATTAGTGAAGTGGTTTGAGGTCCTGCATTGTCTTCCTTTGTGGGCACCATTGGGATCCCATAAAGAACAAGGGACGGGAAAGGGAAGTGCTGAAAATTACTGGAAAATGAATTCCATTTAGCATTTTTTTGCCCTTTGATTTCACTTGGGCCATGTTTGGAACGCTGGAATAGAGATCGGGAATAAGAAATCAATTCAATTTCACAATCATTAATATGTTTGGATTGCTTTTTTGAATGGAAATAGGAATAAAAAAGTTATTATCATGGAAACCAAATCCCACTGTCACTAGGATTTTGATTCCTCTCTTTTATACGGTATTATGATTCACCTCTATTTCCATCCTATTTCTGTTCCTGTTCCCGCATACCAATGTAGATGTTATTCAAACATTTTGGGTAGTTATACATGAGGAAGCCAATGTAGTTCTCTTCTCGGTTTAGGCTATGAATGAGTTCTGTGAGAGAGCCGTCAAGGGTCTGTCTCATTTGAATGAACCGTGGGAGGTATATTTTGGGTTGTTCTATTGTTGAGCCTTCGCAATTTTGCATCAGTTACCAAGTAAAATTCAGGAGAGTATTTTCCATTTTTTTGAGGTCTCCGGGACTCTCATGGTTAAGGGTGAAAGTAAAATCCGAAAAAGAGAAAAACCGATTTAAACCAATCAAAACCGATCTTATCGATTCGGTTTTCGAAAACCATAAAGATCGGTTTGGTTTGAGAGTTTTGAAAATCAATTTTATCTGTTTGTATTTTAGTTTTTTTTATCTCTTAATTGATAAAAATCGAATCAAACTAATATTTTATTTTCTAAGATATATATAATTGTTTAATGTTTGATGAGTTTCATAAACAAATTAGACAAAGGCCTAAATTAATTGGCATCCAATTGAGCATCTAAATTGAACCAACCTTAAGCTTGATTTATTTCATTTTTTTCATCACTAAAACATCAATTCGGTTTTGATTCAATATAATCACATCAATTAGATTAAAAGTTTGTTTGATATTGAGTGTTTTTGGTCTAAAAAGTGTCTAGTTGTTTGACAAAATTTAGGAAATAATTTTGAAAATCTAAAAAATCATTTATAATATTGAAAAATTATTTATAATGTTCTTTTATGAAAACACTTATAAGTATTTATTGGTGATTTTCTTAGAGAAAATATTTTTATTGTAAACACTAATTGAATCACACCTTTTGCCATCCCTACACATAGTCCTCTTTTAATTCGCCATTAAGTCTTTGGTCTATCTCTCTCAAGTTAGGAATGTTATGGTAAAATTGTTTTTAATTTATTAGTGTTATCTGAAAGGAATATCCTTCAGGTATTTTTTATTTTTTTCAAAAAAATTGAATAAAAATGTGAGAGAAAGTAAAATAAAAAAAAAGTGAAAAAGGAAATAAAAATAATTTTAAATTCAATAAATGATTTTTAGATAGGGGTGTAAATAAGGTTGGTTAAGTTGGTTTCATATGTTATAAAAATAGTGAAAAATCTAACCAAACCAAGCCTTTTGAAGTCGGTTTGATTTGGTTTTTGTGGATTGGTTTTTACCCTACTTAATAACTTTTTTTAGTCCTAAACTTAAGGTAGAAATGTGTTTATTTTAAACCCAAATTTCATTAATTTGAGTTTATATTAGACCCTAAGTCTAATTTATTTTTAAAATTAATTGAACCAAACTTGGATTTGATGTTAAAAATATATTAAATGCATTTAGAATTAATTTGGCCACAATATAAAGACAATGAATTACTTTAACAAAATTTAATATTAAAAAAATTATCAAATATCAAACAATTATATATAAGTTGTTTTACAATATCGGTTTGGTTCAGTTTTTATCTATTAGGAGACCAGAAAATCGAAAACTGACAAAATCGGTTTTCAAAATTTTCAAACTGAATCAACTTTTTTTTTTTTTTATTTTTGAAAACTGAACAAATATGATCAATTTTGATTGATTTGGATTGGTATATTGATTTTTTTGGTTTTGCTGACACCCCTAGTTTTAGATGTTATTTAAAACTTATTTCATTTATTTTAACCAAAACATTTGATAGTATTATTTGGTATCATATAACAAGATAATTTTTGGAAATAACTGCTGATTCAATGGAAAGGTTTTGGTTTTGATGGAGGGAAGGTCGGTCCTCTTTGACAAAATCAATAATTTAGAAAGAATAATAAGCCTTGGATAGAATTTTTAAAGGTAGAAAAAGTGGAAATAAAATAAATTTTTACTTACAGATTGAATTTATATTAAGTATTTGTATTTTAAAAATATTTTGATTAAAAACAAGAATTATTATGATTTAATTTTTTTTAATTATATGTATAGAGAGATATTCTTCATATATATGTATTCTTTATATACATAGAGAAAATTAGGAAATGGCCCTTAAATTTTTAAATTTGAAATATTTTTATTAAATTTCTAAATTAAAATATTTTTTTCACCTCTTATGAAAATTATTTTATTATTTGCTTGCATTTAAGAATTCTTTGGAGTTGAAAGTGTTGTAGAATAGTTTTAAAGATTACCAAATATTTTATCAACCCAAAACCAGAAAACTCATGTTAAATCATAAAAAAAACATGCCGATTAGATTAGAGAATGTAGACAAACCTGAATCCATTGTTGATCTTGAAGAAATTGGTTCTTCTAAGGCAATAGAGGAGGAAACCACCTTTCTATTTTCTCTCTTGTGATGGGAGGCAGGAAAGAGAACACTTTTTGTATTTTTAGAAAAGAAAACTAAAGACACCAAACTTCAGTTTCCTTTTCCCTTTTATTAACTTCCTCTATGCCTTATGGACCATACCCATTGGGCTGTTGGGCCACACGTGTCTTAGGTCCATCATGTAAGACATATGTGACTTGGGCTCTACACACAAGGTGACCCATACTTAATAAATATAAATTGAATATATATAGATAACTTAATCATAAACAATTATTAATATATGTGAGTCCATAATTATTTTAACAATCTCCCACTTGGACCACATATATTATTGAATAATGTTCATGATAATACTTTATTGAGCTCGTCTTTGTTGTCCTATCCAAATATTCTTAAACAATCCGGTCTACTAATTATGCCAACATAGGATCAAAGCGGCCTTTGTTAATCATAACTATAACTAGACCCATCAATGATCACAACATTAACAAAATTAGCAACATAGATCAAGTATAGATGTGTAGCATGGAAATTACATAAAATGTGATCTTTAATATGTCTATTTCCAATTGGTCCTACTTTATGACTAAAAATAGTCAAATTCCACTTTCAACACTTAATGCTAAACTGCTTCTGAAAGTCATCATTTCAATTCAGAGTATTCAAACACAATAGTCTTTAAAACTAAAGTTTGTACAGATAAGACAAACATAACAACAATACATCAAGAAAACAAACACAAAACCCAAATACAAACTCCCACTATATTGGCATATCATTAATATGTACAACACCCATATGTGTGACATGCTCATGAAATACTTTGGGTGACAAACCCTTAGTGAGTGGATCTGCAATCATGGAGTTTATGCTTATGTGTTTGATTGATACTTGAAGACTCTGGACTCTTTCTTTAACAACCAAGAATTTAATGTCAATGTGTTTGGACTTTGAAGAACTTTGGTTGTTCTTAAAATACAATTCTGCGGCCTTATTATCACAATTGATTCTCAATGGTTTCTCAATCCCATCAACAATGCGCAACTTAGTGATAAAATTCCATAGCCATATCCCATGGTTTGATGCCTCATAGCAGGCTATGAATTCTGCCTCCATAGTGGAAGAAGCAATAAGTGTTTGTTTAACACTTTTCCATGAAACTGCTCATCCAGCCAACATGAAAATGTAACCTGAAGTGGATCTCTTGCTATCAAGACATCCTACGAAATCGGAGTCCGAATATCCCACGATCTCTAAATGATTGGATCTTCGATATGTGAGCATATAATCTTTAGTTCTTTGTAAATACTGCATAACCCATTTTGCCTTTTTCCAGTGATCCATACCTGGGTTACTCAAATATCTGCCCAACATTCCAACAATGTACGCAATATCCGGACGCGTACAAACTTGTGCATACATGAGACTTCCTACTGCCGGGGCATATGGAAACCTCTCCATATCCTTCATCTCAAGTTCATTTCTCGGACATTGGTGTAAACTAAATTTATCGCATTTTGCTACAAGTGCGTCTCTTGGTGCACAATTGCTCATGCCAAACCTACTTAGCACCTTATCGATGTAGGACTTTTGTGATAGCCCAAGTATACCTCTTGAACGATCCCTATAGATCTGTATACCCAACACAAAAGATGCATTACCAAGATCCTTCATGTCAAATTTACTGGATAGAAATCGCTTGGTTTCATGCAAAAGTTCCACATCACTACTTGCAAGTAAAATATCATCTACATATAACACCAAGATAATGAATTTGCTCCCACTGAACTTGAGATATATTCGTTTGTTAGCCCAAGGGTTCTCCTAATCAGGTTTTGATGATAACAAACCATGGTTAAGTGACTAATTGGTTTGAATGGTAAAGAATCTCAGGTATAAAATTGGAAATTCATCAAAGGACCAAATAGATACAAGATCGAGACTTTTGGAAGATTTTTTATCATAGGAAACGAATGTAAGATGAATGCATGGATGTTCTTAGGTTTTTCATACCTTTTCATGCATCTTTGAAAACTTGATTTTTTTCTTTAAAATTTCGATTTCATTAAAACCCGAGTTTTATCAAATGTACCTTAGGCAAAACGTTTCAAAATTGACATATTAATTTACCTAAAAACCTTGCCTAAGTATTAGAAAAGAAAAGAATTGAAAAAAATAGGTTTTCAGGGCCAAAAGGCTGAACTAGTTGAGGCTGTGGCCAACCGGCTCAATTGGTTGGGGAACCGGTCAACCGGTTGCCCTTGTCCGATCGAGGTCCAGTCGAGGAGTGCCAAAAACACACTCTCTCATCTGGTAGCTTCCTCTTCCCAATTGAGGTTTCCTTCTTCTCAGTCGACCTCCGGTCGAGGCAATGGTAACCTGCCAAAGCATTAAATGCTCTAACGGCTAATGAACCGGTCGACCCCCAACTCGACTAGTCGAAGCTACCTTTTGCTTTTCTTGGCTTCCGAGCTTAGAAATCTATAAATTGAGAGCTCTACTTCATTTATGACATAGAGAACACTTGCAATCAATTTTCTACCTACCTGTTCTTAGCTTAAAAGCTCTCATTTCTTTCTTAGTGCATTAAATCATCACTTGCGTATCTTTTAGTGCACCCTTGTGAGTCATCCTAGCTTTGTTTTGTATTTGAGTTATCTTTGAACTAGGTTGAGGGATTCTTCCTTGTAAAACTTGAGTATTAAAACCTTCAAGAGGTTTGAATCTTGAAGAGGTTGTGTAAGAGACCATTGGAGCCAGAATCAAAGTGTAAAGGATTGGAAGCTTGGTTGAAGCTTCAAGCTAGTGGAATCCTCACTCGGTTAGGAGATTGAGGAGAGTGGATGTAGGCAAGGAAGTGTCGAACCACTATAAAATCCGAGTTTGAATTCTCTAACTCTATTTCTTTATTTTTTATTATATTATGCTTGAATTTGTTGTGCTGAAAAAGTTTTTGAAAAACTCAATTTACCCCCCTCATGGGTGTTTTTCTCATTTAAGCATAGCTTTTATTTTCTCAATTGGTATTATAGTTAGGCCTCTTGTTTAAGACTTAATCGTCTAAGAGGAAATGACTATTCCATCAAGCTCATCTCAAACTAAAAATTTTACAAAACATAGAGCTCTATTTTTTACGGGAACCGACTATCCCTATTGGAAAACTAGAATGACTTGGTATTTACAATCAACCGATTTAGACGTGTGGGACGTCATTGAAAATGACCTAACTTTTCCTACAAAACTAGTTGATGGGGTCTTGGTTTCAAAATCCAAGCAAAAATGGAATGAGCTTGATAGAAGAAAAATTCAATTACATGCTAAGGCCGTTTTTACTTTGCAATGTGTTATGAATAAAAATGAATATAATAGAATATGTCAATGTAAATCGGCTAAAGAAATTTGGATATTGCTTGAAATAACTCATGAATGAATAAATCAAGTAAAAGAGTAAAAAATAAATATACTTGTTCATAACTATGAATTGTTTGTGATGAAAGAAAATGAGACTATTGTTGAGATGATTACTAGATTCACCGACATTGTCAATGGTCTTGAAGCATTGGGAAAGACCTACAAGGAATCCGAAAAGGTGATGAAGATATTGAGGTCACTCCCATCAAAGTGACATACAAAGGTCACCGCAATTCAAGAAGCAAAAGACTTGACCAAGTTACCTATGGAGGAGCTCATAGGGTCATTAACGACATATGAGATCAATTTGGAAAAAAATCTACAAGAGGGTGAAGACAAAAAGAAGAAGAGCATAACCCTCAAAGCTACAACTAAGAAAGGAGAAGATGTTGAAGAAGAAAAACCAAGTGAAAAAGATGATGATTTAGCCCTCATCACAAGAAAGCTCAATAAATACATGAGGGGTGAAAGGTTTAGAGGAAGAAAGTTCACCTCTAAAAGAGACCTTTCTAAAAAGGAATCTTCATCTTATGATGATAAGAATAAATGGGAAGAGAAAAAAGATTTGGTGTGTTTCAAATGCAAAAAATTGGAACGCATTAAATATGATTGTCCTCTCTAAAAAAGTGAACCAAGAGAAGAATGAAGAAGACAATGATGGCCACTTGGAGTGAAAGTGAAGAATCATCTGAAGAAGAAAAGGAGAAAGAAGTGGCAAACATGTGCTTCATGGCAATAAATGAACTTGATGAGGTAAACTCGAATTTTAGTGATGAAGATATGCATGATGTTTTTGAATAATTATATGAGGATTTTGAAAAGCTTAGTTTGAAAAATAATTCTCTTAAAAAGAAAATTCAAGAACTTGAAAAAGAACTCAGAGAAGTGAAAGAAAAATTTTCAATTGTTGAAATTTCTAAAACTCATCTTGAAAAAGAAAATAAGATTTTGAAAAATCAAAATGAGATTTTGAAAAAGAAAAATGAATGGTTGACCTCATTTCTTTCAATTTTTTCTTGTGGATAAAAATATTTTGAAATGATCTTAGCTAGCCAAAAATGTGTTTTTGACAAATAAGGGCTAGGATTCAAATATTCAAAAAATCAAAAGTATTTTAAAAACTATTTTGTAAAAGAATCCTCAAGTGCAAGTCTTTCTACTACTTACAACTTTTGTGGAAGAGGGGGACACATTAGTAGCACATATCCCTTAAAAAATGGTTCTCAAAAGAATTCAAATGTTAAAGCTAAAAAGGTTTGGATTGAGAAATCCAAGGTCACTAACCCTCAAGGACCCAAAAAAATATGAGTACCTAAATCAACTTGAATTTTATTTTGTAGGGTTCAAAGAAGGATAAGTGGTTCTTGGATAGTGGATGCTCAAGACACATGACCGGGAATGAATCTAAGTTTGCTTTCCTTACAAAGAAAAAGGAAGGATATGTTACCTTTGGAAATAATGCAAAAGCAAGAATCATTGGTCAAGGCAACATTGGTAATGACACATCCTTTCTTATTGAGAGTGTTTTATTAGTGGATGGTTTAAAATATAATCTTTTAAGCATTACTCAACTTTGTGACAAGGACTTTAAAGTGATTTTTGAATCATCTCATTGTATCATCAAGGATATTCAAAATGATAAAACCATCTTCATGGGCCATAGATGTGATAATGTTTACGCTATACATATTTCAAAATATGATGACCATGATAGATGCTTTTCAAGCATGCATGATCAAAGTTGGTTGTGGAATAGGAGGTTGGGACATGCTAACATGGACCTCAGTTCACAACTCAACAAAGATGAACTTGTTAGAGGCCTTCCCAAAATAAATTTGCAAAAAGACAAAGTTTATGAAGCTTGTCAAATGGGAAAGCAAATAAAAAACTCTTTCAAAAACAAAAATTTTATTTCAACATCTAGGCCTCTTGAATTATAGCATATGGATTTATTTGGTCCCTCTAGGACACCAAGTCTTGGAGAAAATCTTATGCATATGTTATTGTGGATGACTTCTCTAGATACACACGGGTCTTGTTTTTAAGTCAAAACAATGAAGCCTTTTATGAGTTTTCAAAGTTTTGCAATAAGATTCAAAATGAAAAAGGTTTTACAATTACTTGTATAAGAAATGATCATGGAAGATAATTTGAAAATATTAATTTTGAAGAATATTGCAATGAGCATGGTATTAACCACAATTTTTCGGCTCCTAGAATTCCTCAACAAAATGGGGTTGTTGAAAGGAAAAATAGAACTCTTTAAGAAATGGTTAGAACCATGCTAAATGAAAACAATTTATCAAAATATTTTTGGGCCGAAGCGGTTAACACCTCTTGTTATGTTTTAAATAAAATATTATTGAGGCCCATTCTTAAGAAAACTCCCTATGTTGGAAAAACAAGAAACCCAACATTAGCTATTTCAAAGTTTTTGGGTGCAAATGTTTTATATTAAACACCAAAGACAATCTTTGAAAATTTGATGTAAAATCGGATGTTGAAATTTTCCTTGGTTACTCAACTTCAAGTAAAGCCTTTAGAGCTTTCAACAAAAGAATCATGGTTGTAGAGAAGTCCATCCATGTTATTTTTTTATGAATCTAACAATTCTCTCTAAAAAAAAGAGAGTTTTGATGATGATTTAGGCTTGGAGACCTCCATGGGAAAATTGCAAATTGAAGATAGAAGGCAACAAGAAGAAATTAGAAAGGATCCCAAGAAAGAAGAATCACCTTTTGCACTACCCCCTTCTCAACAAGTGCAAGGTGAATCAAGCCAAGACCTTCCTAAAGATTGGAAGTTTGTCATCAACCACCCACAAGATCAAATTATAGGTAATCCATCTAGTGGGATAAGAACTAGAACATCTCTTAAAAATATCTGCAATAATCTTGCTTTTATCTCTCAATTTGAGGCTAAAAATATAAATAATGCTATAGTTGATGAAAAATGGATGATTGCTATGCAAGAAGAGTTAAATCAATTTGAAAGAAGTGAAGTATGAGAATTAGTGCCAAGACCTTCGAATCCAAATGTTATTGGAACTAGATGAGTCTTTAGAAATAAAATAGATGAAAATGGCATAATTGTTAGAAATAAAGCAAGATTGGTAGCCCAAGGTTATAATCAAGAAGAAGGGCTAGATTATGAAGAAACCTTTGCTCCCGTAGCTAGATTGGAAGTCATTGAATGCTACTTGCCTTTGCATGTTTTAAAGACTTTATTTTATATCAAATGGATGTGAAAAGTGCTTTCTTAAATGACTTTATAAATGAAGAAGTATATGTTGAACAACCACCCGGTTTTCAAAGCTTTAACTTTTCTAACCATGTTTTTAAACTTAAAAAGACACTTTATGGTTTGAAACAAACACCTAGAGCATGGTATGAAAGATTGAGTAAATTTCTTTTGAAAAAGGGTTTTAAAATGGGAAAAATTGACACAACTCTTTTCATAAAGACCAAAGAAAATGACATGCTTTTAGTTCAAATATATGTTGATGATATTATTTTTAGAGCTACTAATGTCTCTCTTTGTGAAGAATTTTTTAAGTGTATGCATAGTGAGTTTGAAATGAGCATGATGGGAGAACTCAACTTCTTCATTGGACTTCAAATCAAGCAACTAAAGGAAGAAACCTTCATCAATTAAGCAAAATATATAAGAGATCTTCTCAAAAGGTTCAACATGGAAGAAGCCAAAATAATGAAGACTTCAATGAGCTCATCTATCATGCTTGATAAGAATGAGAAAGGTAAATCCATTGACTTAACTATGTATAGAGGCATGATCGATTCTTTGCTATATTTGACCGCTAGTAGACCCGATATCATGTATAGTGTATGCTTGTGTGCTAGATTTCAATATTGTCCTAAAGAATCTCACTTAAGTGTCGCAAAACGAATTCTTAGATATTTGAAAGGAACAATGGACAAAGGCTTATGGTATCCTAAGAGTGATAACTTTGAATTAATTGGATTCTCGGATACCGATTTTATCGATTGTAAGGTTGAAAGAAAAAGCACTAGTAGCACTTGTCATTTCCTAGGACACTCACTTGTTTCATAGCATAGTAAGAAGCAAAATTCGGTAGTTTTGTCAACAGGTGAAGTCAAATACATAGCAGCCGGTTTATGTTGTGCACAAATTCTTTGGATGAAACAAACACTTAGTGATTTTAATTTATCTTTTGAACATGTTCCTATTAAATGTAATAACGCTAGTGTCATAAATATTTCAAAAAATCTCATGCAACACTCTAGGACTAAACATATAGAGATTAAACGTCATTTTCTTAGAGACCATGCACAAAGGGTGACATTACACTTGATTTTGTAAGTACAAAATATCAACTTGCCGATATATTTACAAAACCTCTAAGTGAAGAACAATTTTTTGACATTAGAAGACAACTAGGGGTGATTTCTTTATGATATAATGATTGCTTAATGAATTCTTGATGAATATACCCTTAGATTGCATGAATTTCATGTCATATGCATCATATAGACATATACGTAGATAAATGGTCAATTTTTGACCAAAAATCAAAATTCCCTTGGCATTGGGCATAAAAAATTGGGGATTTCAGCTGAAACGGCCAGGAGAAGGATCATGAGACAAGAAAACGCATGAAAAGAGAAAAGTTAAACTACGTTGACCGTTGACCAGGCGGTTCACCGGATCAGGATCGGTTGACCAGTTCGTCGGGTTGTTGTTTTAAATACCCCTTCTGCGCCTCATTTTTCCTCCCATTTCCTCTGGTTTTTCAAGTGTTTTGCCGATTCAACTGCCCAAAAGAAATTTTTGGCGCCATTACAACAATTTGAGGGGTTCAGATTGATTTTTGGGACCTAGGGCTGCGGTTTTGGAACGGTTTCCCCTCCTTCAACGTGCGACACAACCAGTTTCAGCTTTTTTCTTGCGCACCTAGGGTTTCGGGTGTGTGCTTTTCTCTCCATCAGCCTCGTCTCCTTTATCTTTTTCTTTTCTGATGGCTCCTATGAGAGAGACAAGTTCCTCTAGGGCATAGGGCAAATGCCCTGCTAAGCCGTCTCAACCTGCTTAGACGGAGGCTCGCTGAAAGGCAAGGTTTGACACGACCCTCTTTAGCACCGTGGAGGATTCTTAGAGGTACAAGTAGAAGTTTGCTTAGAGAAAGATGGTTCTAGGGAGAAATATTAATTTTTCCCAACTACGACATTTTGGGTTTGATGGACTTTTTGGATGGATAGGGTGGCTGCCCGTAGTGACTATTTCAAAGCTGATTTTTCTGACATTAGTGAGGGCATTCTATTTGCGAGTGACATATGGACTTGGTGGACCGATTATTTCCACTGTTAGAGGTGTTGAGATCCAGCTGAACCTAAAGAGCATCTACCGCATTTTCGACATTGCTCCAGTTGGACTTAGGGTATATGAGTCCAAGGTTTGGCCCACTGTGCCGGGTTTCGAGCCTAGAGAGGTATTCTGAGGATGTGTGGCCTTGTAGATGCCCAAGGGATGGGCAAACCATCGGCACATAGCCTGACTATGAGTAACTGACTCCTTCACCACATGATTTGCTCCATCCTACTACCACGAGGCGGGCACTGAGATGAGGTCTCCTACATTGAGGCATTCCTTGTGGACTCCATTCTGACAGGGAGACGGATTCACGTGGGGTATCTGATGATGATGCACATGATATCATGTTGCGAGAGCACGACCCGCGTACTCCCATATGGTTGCTTCCTCACCAGAGTATTCAAGGATGTCAGGGTTGATTTGAGCAGAAAGATAGACATCGAGGCCTCTAGTATTTATGATACTTATGATGAGTAGTCCTTGGGGCGGATGAAGTTTGAGAAGGCCCCCGATAGCTCCTAGATTAGGAGAGCTGAGCAACCACCAGCACAAGCCTGAGGACAAGGATAGATACATCCCAGAGTAGAGGAAGAGGCCGAGATTCGCGAGATGGAGGATGGGTTAAACCCTTAGAGAGATTTTGAGCAGAGAGAGCTCGAGTTTGTCATCCCTCCACTCCAGTCCGAGGGTGTTCAGTTTGAGGCCACATTTTCAGAGCCGATGATGTCTGAGCTGACATACACAACGGGACCATCTTCTCAGCCATCATTCACTGAGCCTCCTCACACTGAGACATCACCTCCTCAGGCACCTCACGTTCCTGATCATGCTTCTTGGATGGATTTATCAACTTAGATCAACTCGCTTGGCACTCACATGGAGGAGCTTACAATTGTCAGTAATATTCGATTCTACTCCATGGAGGATCGCATGGATCAATATCAGACTGGCTTCACTTCTTAATTTGAGTATCTGCAACAGAGATTTGAGCGTATGGAGGATCACATGGATCAGCAGCAGACTGCATTTGATCATCTCCAATAGAGGATTGAGCCCATTGAGAGTCACCAAGAGAGTCAGCATGAGAAGATGATGGCTTACCTCTGCTCCATGTTTCCATCTCCACCTCATCAGCCTTTATTTCATCGAGACTCCTTTCGTTTCTTTTTTATGTTGCCAAAAGGGAAGAGATATCAGGGATCTAGGAGACCTACATGCATATCATTGTCATATTTGTTTCATATGTTTATGTTTCGTGTACATTTGACTTTACTATATATATATATATATATATATATATATATATATATATATGATATGCTATTTTCATGATTTACATTGTTTCCTATTGAAAATTTGCATGTCTTGATTATCTTGGTAAATTTTAAATTGATTGATCCATGATTGGTTTGAGGGGGAAATTTCTTTCTCTCTTAAATAACCAAGGTTTGTCATCATAAAAAAGGGGGAGATTGTTAGCCCAAGGGTTCTCTTAATTAGGTTTTGATGATAACAAACCATGGTTAAGTGACTAATTAGTTTGAATGGTAAAGAATCTCAGGTATAAATTCGGAAATTCATCAAATGACCAAATGGATACAAGATCAAGACTTTTGGAAGACTTTTGATCATAGGAAACAAATGTAAGATGAATGCATGACTGCTCTTAGGTTTTTCATATATTTTCATGCATCTTTGAAAACTCGATTTATTTTTTAAAATTTCGATTTCATTAAAACCTGAGTTTTATCAAATGTACCTTAGGTAAAACGTTTCAAAATTGGCATATTAATTTACCTAAAGACCTTGTCTAAGTGTTAGAAAAGAAAGGAATTGAAAAAGATAGGTTTTCGAGGCCAAAAGGCTAAACCGGTCGAGACTCTGGCCAACCGGCTCAACCGGTTGCCCTTGTTCAGTTGATGAGTGCCAAAAACACTCTATCTCATCCAGTAGTTTCCTCTTCCCAGTGGAGGTTTCCTCCTTCTCAGTTGACCTCAGGTCGAGGCAACGGTAACTTGACAAAACATTAAATGCTCAAACGACTAATGAATTGGTCGACCTCTAGCTCGACCTATCGAGACTGCCTTTTGCTTTTCTTGGCTTATGAGCTTAGAAACCTATAAATTGAGAGTTTCGCTTCATTTATGACATATAGAACACTTGCAATCAATTGTCTACCTATCTGTTCTTGGCTTAAAAGCTCTCATTTCTTTCTTAGTGCATTAAATCATTAGTTGCATATATTTTAGTACACCCTTGTGAGTCATCCTAGCTTTGTTTTGCATTTGAGCTATCTTTAAGCTAGGTTGAGGGATTCTTTCTTGTAAAACTTGAGTGTTAAAGCCTTCAAGATGTTTGAATCTTGAAGAGATTGTATAAGAGCCCATTGGAGTTGGAATCCAAGTGTAAAGGATTAGAAGCTTGGTTGAAGCATCACGCTAGTGGAATCCTCACTCGATTAGGAGATTGAGGAGAGTGGACATAGGTAAGGAAGTGCCAAACCACTATAAAATCCGAGTTTGAATTCTCTAACTCCATCTCTTTATTTTTTATTATATTGTGCTTGAATTTGTTGTGTTAAAAAAGTTTTTGAAAAACCCAATTCACCCCCCTCTTGGGTGTTTTTCTCATTTAAGCATAGCCTTTATTTTCTTAGCATTAATCCACGGTGTTCTCCTTAAATCCAAATGAAGTAATCACCTGATCAAACTTTTGGTACCATTGTTGGGATGCATACTTTAAACCATATATGGACCTCTTTAATTTGCATACAAGTTGCTTTGAATCATTAGACTCAAAGTTCTTCGGTTGCACCATGTATATTATCTCATCAATGTTATCATTAAGAAATGCAGTTTTAACGTCCATTTGATGTAGCTCTAAATCATAATGAGTCACAAGTGCCATGATGATTCTAAAGGATCCTTTGACGAAATCGGTGAAAAGGTCTCCTTATAATCAATGCATTCCTTTTGAGTAAAACCTTTTGCTACTAGGCATGCCTTATACCTTACAATGTTGTCTTTTGAATCCCACTTGGTCTTAAAAATCCATTTGCAACCAATAGGTTTTACACCTTCAGGCAACTCTACTAGGTCCCAAACACCATTGTCTTTCATTGATTTCATCTCATCCTTCATGGCTTCTATCCATTTTTTAGAATTAGATCTTTGTTTGACTTGACTAACTTAAATTGGATCATCTTCCAGATTCATGTCAAACTCATGTTATTGGAGATATACAACATAATCATTTGAAATTATACTTCTCTTTTCTCTAGTGGATCTCTTCAGTGGCACTTGTACTTGAGGTTCTTGAGGTTGTTGGGTTACCTCTTCATGAACTTGAACTGGTTCCACAACTTGAGTAGGAGGAATTTCAGGTGTGTCTATAATCTCTGTTATTGGTTGTACATTTTGGATAGTGTCATCAAACATAATATGACCATGTCTAGTTGCAATAATAGGAATACTAACAGATTCCTCTTCAAAGACCACCTTTCTTAATGGCTCTTTGAGAAACACTAGTATTTGAATTATGGATTCAGTTTTAGAGAGAGAAACCATAGTAAAACTCCTGTCCTAGTCTTTCGATTCAATTTTTATTTTTTATTTTTTTTTGGAGAGAAACTTTGCCAAAATCCGATCAAATTCAGTTAAGAGAGAAACTCGACTGAAACCATAATTCAGGTTATTCACATAGAGTTTAAATAATAATTGTTACCAAAGTGACTTCAGTGCAGTTTTTAGTATTAAATAATGGATATAGCCTTTTTTTGTCATACTTGTGTTTAATATTTTAAAATAAATGAGTTATGTATATTTGTTGCCAAAGTAACTTATATTATGTAATTTATTTATTTTGAAATATGTAAACATGTTATTAGTGTAAAATAATCGGCCCAAAGGAAGATTATTTTAATATAATAATAAATAAAGTAGTCATAAATGTGTGACATATAAAGTTTACCTTGCATGCTATATGTCAGTCCAAAGAAAGGCATATATATCTTTAGTTTTATTGTCAATATTTATGAACTAATTTTGTAAAAGAGTACCAATTACAAGTTGATATTTTTGTCCAAAGACTAAATATTAATGTTTGTGCTAGGTATCTTGTGATGGGCCCACATGCATGTATGTATATATATATTAAATTTTTATTTATTCATATATGTATGATATTTTTGTGACTAATTGTGAGCTTTATTGTTATTGTTCAACATCTTTTATATCTGCTAATGTTAATAACATTCTTGTGCTTAATGGCACAAACTTTAAGAAATGGAAGGAGCACATTATGATTATGCTTATGTGCATGGATTTGGACTATACATTAAGGGAGGATTGCCCTGCAGACCTTACTGGTGCCAACACTATTGAGCAAAAGGCTACTATGGAAAAATGGGAACGATCCAATCGCATGAGTCTAATGATAATGAAGCACTCAATTCCAAAAGCTATAAGGGGTGCAATACCTGAGAAGTCCCAAGCCAAGGCATTCTTGGACCAGATAGCAAACCGATTCACTACAAACGAAAAGGTCAAGACAAACACTAGTCTTAGTAAGCTTGTCTTCATACGGTACAAAGGGAAAGAGAATATAAAGGAGTACATAATGGAAATGTCCAATCTTGTGACAAGACTTAAGGCACTAAAGTTAGAGTTATCAGAAGACATACTCGTGCACTTGGTCTTGATCTCTCTGCCTACACAATTTAGTCCATTCAAAATTAGTTACAACACATAAAAGGAAAAATGGACTTTGAATGAGCTTATTGCTCAATGTGTGCAAGAGGAAGAGAGACTGAAACAAGAAAAGATAGAAAGTGCTCACTTGGCTTCCACATGTCAGGGACATGGTACCAACAAGAAAAAAAAAAGACAATAAGGGAAAACAAACTGCATATTTTGGGACATCTAAGCAAAAGGTGCAGAAGAAACAAGATAAGGAGATCACTTGTTTCTTTTGCAAGAAAGCTGGTCATATGAAGAAGGCTTGTACCAAATACGCCGCTTGACATGAAAAGAAAGGTACACTTCTCAACTTTGTTTTTTCATAAATTAATTTAGCTATAGTGCCTATTGACACTTGGTGGATAGATACGAGTGCAACTATTCACATAAGTGTCACGATGCAAGGTTGCCTAAGGAGCCGAATGCCAATTGATGGTGAAAGATACATCTACGTGGGAAATGGCAACAAGGTTGTAGTGAAGGCTATTGGTCTTTTTAGATTACAGTTAGATCCTGGTTGTACTTTGGATTTAGAGGAGACTTTTGTGGTACCGTCGTTAAGACGAAATTTAATTTTTGTTTCATGTTGGATATTTGGAAATGAAATGGTTAGTTTTTATCTAAATTCAAGTGTTATTGGTACCAGTAGTCTAATAGATAAGTTATACAAATTGAACATAAAAGGCCTCTAATGGTAATGAAACCTTACATTCAAGTAATTATGGCATTAAGCAAAAGTTAACAAATGAGAATCCATCAATGTTATGGCACAGACGTTTAGGTCATATTTCAAATCAACGTATTCAAAGGCTTGTGTCAGAAGGAATTCTTGATCCACTTGATTTTTCAGACTTTCAAGTCTATATAGAGTGTATTAAGGATAAACAAACAAATGTGAGGAAAAATGATGCTAGTAAGTGTGGTGACGTCTTGGAATTGATACATACGGACATTTGTGGTCCATTTCTTACCCCTTCTTGGAATGGACAACAATATTTTATCACTTTCATTGACGATTACTCACGTTATGACTATTTTTATTTTATTCATGAGAAGTCTCAGTCATTGGATGTGTTCAAGAATTTTAAAGCCGAAGTTGAGAACTAACTAGGCAAGAAAATAAAGGTCGTTAAATCTGACCGTGGAGGTGAATATTATGGTAGATATGACAGATCTGGTGAACAACGTCTAAGGCCATTCACCAAATATTTGATGAAGTGTGGTATTGTCCCTCAATACACCATGTCGGTGGCTCCAAGCCAAAATGGTGTAGCAGAGAGATGAAACTGTACTCTTAAGGATATGGTAAGGAGTATGATAAGTCATTCCACCTTGCCATAATCACTTTGGGGCGAAGCTGTTAAAACCGCAGTTTACATTTTGAACACAGTCCCAAGTAAAACAGTAGCCAAAACCCCATATGAGATATGGACTAGCAAGAAACCTAGTATTAGGCATTTGCATGTCTGGGGTTGTCCAGTTAAGGCTAGGCCTTACAAGCCAAATGAGAAAAAATTGGACTCCAAAACTGTGAGCTGCTACTTTGTAGGGTATTATGAAAGGTCGAGAGGTTTCAAGTTTTATGATCCCTCAACTAGGTCTTTCTTTGAAATGGGCAATGCTAAGTTCATTGAGGATGTTGAGTTAAGTTGGAGAGAACCATTAAGAAAGGTGGTCTTTGAAGAGGAATCTGTTAGTATTCCTATTATTGTAACAAGACATAGTCACATTATGTTTGATGACACTATCTAGAATGTACAACCAATAACAGAGATTGTAGACACACCTGAAATTCCTCCTACTCAAGTTGTGGAACCAATTTAAGTTCATGAAGAGGTAACTCAACAACCTCAAGAACCTCAAGTACAAATGCCATTGAGGAAATCCACTAGAGAAAGGAGAAGTACAATTTCAGATGATTATGTTGTATATCTCCAAGAACATGAGTTTGACATGGGTTTGGAAGATGATCCAATTTCAGTTAGTCAAGTCAAACAAAGTTCTAATTCTGAAAAGTGGATAGAAGCTATGAAGGATGAGATGAAATCAATGAAAGACAATGGTGTTTGGGACCTAGTAGAATTGCCTGAAGGTGTAAAACCGATTGATTGCAAATGGATTTTTAAGACCAAGCGGGATTCAGAAGGCAAAATTGTAAGGTATAAGGCACGCCTAGTCGCAAAAGGTTTTACTCAACCCAAAACTAGAAAACTCATGTTAAATCATAAAAAAAAAACATGCCGATTAGATTAGAGAATGTAGACAAACCTGAATCCATTGTTGATCTTGAAGAAATATGGTTCTTCTAAGTTAATAGAGGAGGAAACCACCTTTTTGTTTTATCTCTTGTGATGGGAGGTAGGAAATGGAACTTTTTTGTATTTTCAGAAAAGAAAACTAAAGACACCAAACTTCAATTTCCTTTTCCTTTTTATTAACTTCCTCTATGTCTTAGGGACCATTAGGCTATTGGGCCACATGTGTCTTAGGCCCATCATGTAAGACATATATGACTTGGGCTCTACACACAAGGTGACCCATACTTAATAAATATAAATTGAATATATATGGATAGCTTAATCATAAACAATTATTAATATATGTGAGTCCATAATTATTTTAACAGAAAGCATTTAGACTTAAAAAGCTACTTCAATAAAAGTTACAAAATTTGTATAAAATAGATGATTTTTAAGTGATTTTTTAAGAGTACGTTTGACGATATTTCTATACAAAGTGCTTTGTTTATAAGTGTTTTTGACAGAATCATCTATCAAACGTTTTTTCAAAATATTTTCTAAATTTTGTCAAATAGATGATTTTTTTTTTTTCATGAGAAATAAATAAATTTTATATTCAAGATTTTACAATAGTTCGATACAAGTAGACTTACATTTACTCTCCTAAACTTCAACCAAGATAAAACTATGTCCACTTTCTTGAACTCCAATCAAGATAAGATTCAAATACTCTAAGGCCAACTTAACCTTCCAAGCTTTTATTAATGGATTATGGTTACAATCAATCCTATTGAATTATAGTTTTAGTGGATCCTTTATAGAATCTCTAAGAAATCATATTTTTGAACTCTCAAAGTGATCCACCACAATTGATATCCCTCAATTATTAAGGTTTGTAAAGAATGAACAAGGACAAACTCCTAGCATACGAGTTGAAAGTCAAATACAAACTAGGATTAAGGTGTACTAAATGGAAATGCAAGTTTATGAACTGAGATCCACTTAAAAACATTTTCCCAAAGGATGACAAAAAATAATGTTAATAAAAATCGAGATTAACCAAATGTTGGTTTAACACAATCATATATTTTATTTTTTTAATTTGATGATGAACCTTGAATTTTTATTGAAATATTTTGATTTTATATTATTGTTTATTATATATGAGATCATCTATAAAAAAAAAACCAAAATTTTGCCTTTCAAATACTCTATTTGAACGAATCAGTTTAATTAATATGTAAAAGTAGGTAAATGCAAAAAAAGAAAAAAAAAAGTGTTGTTCTTGATGAAAAGTACAGACTAATTTGATTATTTTGTATTATTATATCTTCTTCTAACGAATGTATAAAATTTAATCTTAAAATAAAATGATATAAATTTATTGTATGTAAAATAGGTTTGTGGAAATAGTAAGGTTATATTATTAATTATGACGGGTTATACTAAAATTTAATTTTCTTCTTCTTTTGTGTATAATTTAAAATAATATAACTTTTTCTAGAAAAGAATTATAGTCTGTTTGACATTGATTAAAGCAAGCGCTTTTAGTCTAAAAAAAGTGTTTTTTTAAGAAAAAACAAAAAAAAAAAAGTGTTTGGAAAAATTTAGAAAACATTTAAAAATCACTTGTTGGAAAATCACTCAGGCCTTGTTTGGGAATTGTTTTCAAGAATAGTTTTACGTTTTTCAAAACAAAAAAACTAGAAAACACGTTTGACAGTTAGAAACTGTTTTTTGTTTTATGTTCTTAAAAAACAAAAAAACATAGTGTTTTTAGAGAATATTTTTTAGTTGTTTTCAATTGTTTTTTGAGAGCTATTTAAAAAAAATAATTATACAAATATATATAATGATTAAAAATAAAGATGTGAACATAAAAATTATTTTTAAAATAAATTTAAAAATATTAAAACATGTTAGAAGCATTTTAGATTCCCAAATAGATTGTTCTACAAAACATCATAGAACAGTTTTAAAAAACTGTTCTTAAAAACTATTTTTTAAAACTGTTTTAAAAAATAGTTACCAAATAAGCCCTTTTTGGAGAACCAATTGATAAATAATCCTCTTAAAAATACTTTCAAAGAAACCACTTTAATAAAAAATACTTTGAATGAAAGCACTATCATACGGTACTCTTAGAACACATTTGACAATAATTTTAAGAAGTGTTTATAATCCTTTTAATACTTAAAAGATAAACATTTTCACAAATTAAAAAAAATTAAAAATATTTCTTACAATTACCGACAAATACACTCTTAATGTGACAATTCCAATTACTCACCTGATTAGAAGGATAAGAAATTTTTGGTCTTTTTAAGGATTGAAGACTTTCTTGACCTTACTTTTACTACCCTTTTTGAATTAGGATAATATAACGTATATAAAAATAATCTTGAATTTTATTTTGAGAATTATTATTTTCAAAAACAAAAACTAATTTATTTATCTACACTTTATGTTTTTTTTTTTATTACCAAGTAATGGTCTTCAAACAAATGAATATAAATTAAATTTTAATATAAAAAGTAAACATTTTTTTAAAATTTAAAATGTATTTAATAAAGTTAATTTAAATATTAAAGACATGCATTTTTTTTCCCTTTTTAAGTTTATTAAAAATCTTTACTAACACAAATAAAAAGTAAAAGCTTCCTTGAGATGGTTTCACTTTTAAAAATTTGTTTTAACAATTTTTACTATTATAATAAGAAATTAAACATAATATAATTTAATTTTTTAAAAATTAATATAATATATATATTGGAAAAGTGTGTTTTCATATATTTATATATAAAAAAATTACAAAGTAAGAATTCAAATTTATAAAATACAAATTTTAGACGGTTATTTAAAAATAATTAGCATCTCATGTATTTTTTTTTTTTTTTTATCAACCATTCATGCACTACCTTTTAATGATATAAATACTACTTACTATCTTTAACTAATTAGTACAAAAAATTTGAATTTTTTTTAGGGTAGTTATTTTTGTACGAGAATATGAAAACACATTTTTTCTTTTTTCCTTTTCTCAAATTTAAGAATATGTCTAAAACGAAGGTCTTAGATATAAACAATATGGATTTTTTTTGTTCTTTATCATGGTTAGGAGAATAAAATAGAGAAAGAAACCAAGAATGAAAGGGGTTGATATCCTATCTTGTCATTGAAGGACTAAAGATACAAAAATTTATATTTTTGTTTTTTGCAAAAATATTACATATCTTTTACTATTTAAAATTCAATTAATAAGTAAAAACATAAAATTTAGTATACCAATAAATATTATTCTAAATAAATTAAATAAACATTTTAAAAAATCATGTTTCTCTTAGTTTTGATTTTATATTGAAGCTAATTTATATTAATTATTTTTAAAAATAAGAAATTGATTTATTACTTCTATTTTTTTTCCCTTTTATTAAGACAAACTTTTCAAATTGATAATTAAAATGATTAAATTTGAAGATAAACAACAAATAATTTTGATTTAAAAAAAATTAAAACATTCCAAGAAAGAATAAGCATTTTTGTTTTTATGCTTTTTTTTTAATTTTTAAAATTTTATAATAAATAATTCTATACATTTAATTTTTATACTTGTGTTTTTTATAAAAAAAAAAAAAAAAAATCAAAGGGATTAACATTTTTAATTTTCTCATATTTGATTTATCATGAAAATTTTGAAAAAAAATATAATTAGAAATTAGTTAGAAATTTAGGCAGAGACTATTTAGACTACATTGGAATAGAAAACCTCAAAATAAGATAAAGTGGAAAAATAGAACAAAATAAAAGATAAAAAATAAAAGCCATAAATTTCTAATTTCCTTTCACATAAATTTCAAATCCTATCACTATGATACACTGAATTTATATTGTAGGGTGGTCACCATCTTGAGATTTGGGTCCCATGGAGAGTCCTAACGATTTCACCATGAACTCTTTGGTACTTATCTTAAAGGATAATAGCTTTTAAAAATTATTAAAAAAATTTTACCACCTCAAATTGTAAAAATTATAAGTATCATTTTTAAGGGCATCAAATAAGCTCTAACTTTTAATATAAGAGTTATTGCATTTTGTATAGAAGTTATTACTATTTTCTATTTTTAGAAAACAAGAAACAAAAAGTATATCCAAACAAATACCAAGCCATTCTCTTTAAAATCATTTCTAATGAAAAAACATTTTTAATGAAAACGGTAAAAACATTTTTTTTATATAGGTAAATAAGTACATACATTAAAAAAAATGCAAAGAAAAGACAAACCAGATACACATGAGTATACAAAAAGCGCCAAAAGCAGGCCAAAGGACAAAACAACAAACCACTACCCAAACCACAGACGACGCCCTAACAAAGGAACGAAGGAGAGAGGGCTCACAAGCCACAACCTAGTCCGCATTCTGCTATCTCAACAGGACTAACAAACCAACCAGAAAAATGAGCAACAGCCTTCTTCACCAAATAGCACACCCCAAGCCACTACTTGGCTCACTTACCCACAACGCCTCGAAAAACACAAGCAGGCCAACTACTGTAAAATCCTTACACAACCTTTTCCTCTTCAGCTCCCGTCCCCACACCTTAACACTAGCCTGGGCACTTAGAAACCAAATTCCACCCACACTTACTGCTCCTTCAACCTTTTTCACTAGAAAGATTGTAGTTGATGGAGCATGCCAACTTCCAAAGTTCCCATTCAAAGTGAGAAGCAGAGGAAGGCATCCTCTTGAAACTCAAGCCCACCACTCTACAACCCTTTCTGGGTTCTCCAGTTTTCACAACAGGGACTCAACTTCAATCTCAAAGCTTTCCACAGGCAAACCCAGGTCCTTGCTGAAGGAGAGTAATGGACTCTTCATCATCCATCAATGATTATTAGATTTCCAACAAATGACAGCAGTTTGAAATTTTTTATGATCATGACTAGTTTTGGTGATGAACCAAATTCCAGCAGTGATTCAATCCTAAAAGGGTTTGTGTCTTCAAAGACTAATCTAGGAATGAAAGAATAAATAATTTCAAGAGCAGGTTCAAATGCCCATTTCATACACAATATAATGAAAACAATACAAACCTATTAAGGATATCTTTCTTGGGTTTTTTTTTTTATCAGATTCTTTCTTTGGTTACTACCATTAGGTCCAAATGTTCCTATACCCATTCAATTAAACATGGAAAAGAGATGCCATGCATTTACTTTCCAGCTTTACTTGGCTTGCCACCATTAGCTCCGCTTCTTCTGCTGCTCACTTATGCAATATGCTCTTCTTTGAAAGCTTTGGTTTCTTTTGGATATGGTTCTACCAAGTGAGTCAGGAGATGAATAAAGTAAGTATACCCACCCAAAGGAAGGCAAAGCATAAACATGGAAGCCGTAAACACAAAAGTGTGAATATACCTTTTGTCTTTCCAAGGCTTCAGAATCTGTCCTCTCCTTCCAATTGCTCTTCCGTAGTTTGATTGGCCTATTTCCAACATACTTGCCTGAAAATTGAGATTTAAATCAACATATTTAAGCCATTATATCCAAAACTTTTCTCAATGCTCAAACTTTACTAGTCATTATAATGAGCCACCATAACCTTCAGCATTGCCATATCTTCAAGATGTAAAAAAGTACAATTATGTTACTAATAGCAAAAAGTTTTAATATTACACGAACTGCACAATTAACTAG